>VWZN01011809.1:4406-48788 GCA_013396955.1 Regulus satrapa | reverse complement strand
GCTGTGTCTCGGCCGCCCGTGTTTCGCCGTAGTGTTGCCGCGCCCCGCGCCCAGGGACAGCTTAGCTCTGCCCGGAGCCGGCAGCGCGGTGGCCGAGATGAAGCGGGGCTTGGTGACTCCGTGATGAGGGAGCTGGCGGTGGGAAGTGTGGGCTTTAAAAGAAGGAGCTTTGGGGTGCTCTGGGGAGAGGGTCGAACAAGTACGAGACAGTACAAGACAAACAGGCCGCGAGGTGCTTTTAGTGAGGAAGATGGTTTCATCTATTAGAGAGTAAAATCTGCCTTTGCAGATTGCCCTTGTGATGAGGACCGACAGGAGCTGTAATATAATGTGTATTGGTTTTGGTTTGAATAATTTTTTCTTCCGGGGAATGTCAGAGTGAATTCTAATTACACTAAACGAGTGTCCACAAAGTTACTACGATGGCAAGAGAGGCTTTCTGTAATTGATTATCAATGCAGATTGTACAATGGCTCATCTAAACTGATGGAAAGTAATACTGTGCTGTGTTGTTGGCATGATATAATGTAAAATACGAAATTATGCAAGTATGGTTTGTTTTATAGTTCACTGGGCCGGGGGTCTTGTCTTTACAGGTTTGTGAGTCGAGTGTGTGTGGAAAACTCACTCATTTTCAGAAGTAACACCCCATATTCTACAGACATCGTTTCTGATCCTGGTGGACGTGATTCGCTGTTCTGTGTGCAGTTGGATGACTGTAAGCAATCTTTCACACATTTTGTTCATAGATGGCCTCCGCTTAGGGAATTTTTTTTAACTACATGTTACAGTTGTTGCTAATAATTTTTTCTGTTACAGTTTCAGACCTTAGTGATTCAGGGTCTGATTACCAAAGACAAAATAAAGAGAAAGATTACTGCACTATTTTTAAGGGTAGGGTTTCTGGCTGAGCGCAAATAAGTCTTTTCTAATTGCTTTTGCATCTGAGATACCTTACATAGTTGGATACACAGAGCGGCAGATAAGGGTAGGTGAAGTATCTCACTACTATAATTTTCAGAAATATGTTCTTATTGTGTCTTCAATTCTTTATTATATATGCTTGTTTTCATCCTTTCTTCCCAGCAAGCAGATGATGGGTTTTTTTCACTGGTAATCATATATCCCGTAGGATATGCTATTAACATGATTTTCTCTTTCTGCTTTCCACATTGTACTACATTTGAATGATTCAGTGTCCAGTTCCTGGCATTCAGTGAAATTGCTGTGATCCTCACATTTGAACACTTAGCATTTTCTCTTTTGAGTTACTTGTCTGGGACTTGTGACCCACAGTTCTGCTTCTGACCTAAGTCTTTGAATATTTTGAGTTGGGAGGGACTCAGGAGATTAACAGATACAACAGCTAGTCAAAACAAGGTTAGCTTTTTATTACTTTGTCCTGCTTTCAGCTCTTTACAGATTTTGCTTGAGTGTTTTGCATACCGGGAAGGACAAAGAATTTATGAGAGCATCATAATATATGATAGGTAGTAGCACTAGAACTTTACCCATTCAAATTTTCCGTAGGTCTCACAGTCAAGATGAATTTAGATAAGGGTTTAACCACAGCTTAAACTGCTGTCAGGCTCCTGGGCTTTTCAGCCTGTAACTTGTAATCTAAATTTTACACTTTTTTCCTCTCCACTCATAATATCCTAAAAATAAGATTAAAAGGATTCTGAAGTTTTAAGGTTATGCACAGAAAGGATCATCTGTGTCCAGATTGATGGCACCAGATTTCTTTTAGTCATTTGATATTTGGGCCCTGTGTCTATCACATGATTAGGCCCACTGAAAAGGCCTTAACATTTGACTGCATGTATATGTTAGCATACCTGGGAACAGAATTCACTGTTCACATGGCCTTTTCCTTTTCTGTGGTTGTTGTTGGAAGAACTTAGGCCGAAGATTTTATTTGGGATCACCTGAAGAATCGTAACATTTTCTGGTAGAAACTGCCTTTTCCTTAGTGGCCTTTCCCATGGACATCGAGGAACACATATATTTTATTCAGCTGATTGTGGCAGCAGCTTTTCCAGGATGATGTGATGAGCTACCATTGCCAGAGATATAATTGGGCCCTAATGAATTACTGTGGCCAGTGAAAGTCATGCACAGGTTGACTTCACCTCGTTGAAACCATTGCTAGTAGACTGAATTTTATTTTGCCTTTTTCTACAGGATTAAATAGGCTTTAGTATCTAAACTTAAGCAATTTGAGTATCTTACGTTTTGCTGCAGGACGTATTTCCTTCCAGTTTTCAGGTATATTTTGTATTACTTAATGTTGTCAACTGTCACTGTCGAGGCGGTCACGACAGTCAACCTGTGGTAGCAAGTATTCAGATTTGATGATGGAAGAGTATTTGATGAACTGAATCCCAAGTCAATTAAAGTGCTGTGAGTAGCACAACTACAAATGTTTTCTTTTTCGGTCTAATGATGATACTCTCAAGTGATTATTAAGCGAGCTGCTCTGTGCACCTATTTTTTAGGGGCTTAATATTCCTTTGACTTTTATCTTCTTGAAAGATTTTTTTGACTGCTTAATTAATGGTGTATTTGGATATTAAAAAGGTTTTCTTTCTGCGAGCTGTGGTGGACCTTTGAGCACCTGCTCTGCCTTTGAACAGCAGAATTACATTGAGAGCTTAAGGTTCTTTCTTTTAATGTTAGGAGTTTGTTTTTTTCACAAATCTACTGGATTGTGTAAACTCTTTTTGGTACTACTGTAATTGAGAATACTGCCACTTGTTCCTGTTGTCAGTAGGATACATAATCCTTGAATCTCCTAAAATGTTTTATTTGAATGCATTGAAAAGTTACTCATATTACGAAGGGTCTAGGTAGCATGCCTTTAATAATTTGCCATCTTATAACACTGCTTCAGCAGTAATAAATTAATACATAATAGCATCATAACCATACCACTGAATACCACCAGGTCAGGAAGGTATCACTGTAGGATACCAATAGAAAGTCTGGTTTTTAGGATGCCTATTGTCTATTTATACTTGAGTTTTACCAATTATCAGTTTTACTTAATTATTTTGAATCCATTTGATGTTGCTTTTAGTGAACTCACAAATGGGTAGTGCTTAGTAATTAAAATGCATGTCTAATTTGGGCATCTCACGGAAATTAAAGCACACGTTAAGATAGCTGGTATGAAGTTTCATGCTTTTTGGAAAGTTGCTTTGTGTATTAATATCTGTTTCCTATGAACCATACTCATGATGTCATCCTGTTTGTAGATCATATTAGTCTATCAGAAGTGTTACTATGGATTAATTAATGTAAGGCACCAGCTAGCTTTCAATTACTCAAGTTATTAATTTAAAAGATATTGGCACAGTATTTTCTGTTATCTTTTCTAGTAACTCAGTCTTGGTGGATTTCTTTTTTTCTATTTTCAAACTCTAGCAAAGGTGAACTATTTCCAACAGCCGCAGGATGTCAAAGAATCTGATTTTGCAGAGTTCTTAGAGAAGTATGGCAGGCACTCTTTCTTAGCACCATCACAAGTTCAACCATCCTTGTCTGCTTTTTACCGTGTAAGTTGAAAGAAAACAGCAAGCAATTTGCACATATGCTTTTGCTAAAGCTGTCTGTAATGACCTCTGATGAGAACAGGTTGAAAGATTCTTATTTTGTACCTAGAAGCGATATTATCATAGGATCATAGCGAATCCTGAGTTGGATAGGACCCACATGGATCTTCCAGTCCAGCTGCAGGCCCTGCACCCTGTGCCTGGGAGTCTTGTCCAAATGCTTCTTGGGCTGCCAGCCTTGGGACTGTTACCATTCCCTGAGGAACCTGTTCAGTGCCCAGCCACCCTTTGGGGGAAGAACCTTTTCCTGATCCTCAGCCTAAGCCTCCCCTGACGCATTTCCTTCCCACAATTGCCTTGGGTTCTGTCTCTCACCACAGAGAGCAGAGATCAATGTCTGCCCCTTGGAAGGAAGCTGCAGAGGGCACTGAGGTCTCCCCTCAGTCTCCTCCAGGCTGAATAAGCCGTATGACTAGCCATTCCTTGTATGGCTTCCCCTGAAGATCCTTCACCACCTTTGGGATGCTGTCAGTAGTTTCATGGCTTATGTTGTGGCACCCAAAAGTGCCCTCAGGGCTCAAGGTGAGGCCATACCAGCATACCCCTAGCAGCTGGTGGTGCTGAGCCAGATCCACCCCTGGTAACCAGGGCACATTGTTGAACTGTTTCTCTCTCAGTACTTTCCATTCCTTAGTGTATAAAAAGCTTCTGGTCAGTTGCCTTGTATTTAAGAGGTTGTACAACCTTTTAGACAAAACTGGGTGTACACTAAGAAGTATAGATTTGTCTCTTGCCCTTGGCCTTAGTATTCCGCTGTAACTTTGTGATTTCTCCAAATTGTCTTTTCAGGCTGGTGATCCAATCCTAATCTACTTTGTTTCATCATCTGTATTGAGCATGCTGAGACAGCCAGTACAAATGGGAGCCAGTGGACTTTGTGTTGATGGAAATCCTGCTGGTTAGTAAAGGGGGAAGAATATCTCAGGGTGGTTTGCTTCTGTTTTATCTGTTGTCATGTCTTAACTTGCCCAGGCTTCCTGGTCAGTAAAAGCACAAGCTGCACTCGGATTTTTGCCAACTTGAGCAAGAGCTGCATGACCGACCCTGCCCTAGATGCTGCTTCCTACTACCGTGACTTCGCTGTGCTAAAGGTGCATTTCATATTTCTTGCTTTTGTTCAAAATCTTAGTTCTTTGACTCTGCACTGCCTTCCACTGGGACTTCAAGTAGCTGTAAAATTGAAGGCCATCTGGTATGTCATTCCTGATCTCCCAGTTGCTGAGGCCTTCTTGCTGAGAAACCTGTTAAACATGTCATAGCCAGTGGTAATCCTTCAATTCAAACTACTTTCCAATAAAATTCCGTTATTAGCAAATTCTTAATGTATTTAACAGGTACTTCATGGACACTTCATAGCTCTAATGGTTATCTAAAATTCTCCTGCATTTTAAACAGATCATTTATCAAAGTATTCCTGTCTGTCCCATCAGCTTGATCAACCAAGCAGTACATCTTCTCCGTAAAGAATTAGGGGGATTTTTTTACATAAAGTGTTATCTCTAAAATCATATTGATGGCCCCTTATTAATATTAGCTCTATTTATATCTGTATTAATTTCTCTACTATTTATCCTGACAATAAATTGAAAGTAACCAATTTACTATTCTGGGTTCATCCTACTGGTTTTACTGAATGCTTATATGAAAATAGCTCCTCTCACCTTGCAGAATTTTTCTGGTTTTCCAAGAGAAAACAACATTGTAAATAGGAGTACTTATTAGGGCTGATGACTCAGTTTACCCTTTTATTGGAAATCTAAATTTACTTAACTAGTAGAGAATATTCTATTGATCAGATCTAATTCATATTTTCAGCGCTTTCTTTGTCACTATTGTCAAAATTCACTTTCTCCTTAAATGGATGCTTACTTACTAAGTACTTACTTAATTGCAGAAGATAGTTTCAGGAATGGATCCGAGATGTGACACTTAAAAGTACCTGCATTCTGCAGAACATTAGCAGGGCTAAGCTTAAATTTGTCTTCTGGTTTTTTAAACTGTCTTCTATGGACTATGTCTATGATTTATAGTTTACAGAATGATGACAAGTTTTCACTTCTGGAATAAACGAAGTAATTTTGTCAATATAATATTCAGGTTCTTCTGTAATGATTTTATTGCTTTAGTCACTTGCAAACACAACAATTTGCTTAGCTTTTTCTTGGTATTGTAAAACAGTTTGTGTGTTTTCCTCAGGTCCCAGTTAATGACACCATTCTGCAGTCCGTGAAGGTTAGTCTCTGTTGCCAGTGAAAATAATTTCTGCTTCCGAAGGGAAAATGAGAATGTGCTGTGCCTGAGACAAGATTTTTCTTGACAAAAGTAGGACATTATAGAAAAAAAAGGACATAAGTTAGGGTGTATTTTTAAATGAATGGGCATAGAGGGGACTAAAGTCACAGAGGTAGCTTATTTCCCTGAAAATAGACTTGGGATCTGGAGTAGTGTGATGTGCCCCTAGATCACAACTACAACAGGGAGGTAAATCTGACTTGGATGGAAAAGCAGTGAAAAAAAGTAAAAAATGCACTCTCCTTTAAAAAAAATATTATTTGTTAATATGCTTATTGTCTCCAGGTAAATGTTACTGCAGTGTCACCACCTGGAGCTCCCCACATGAAACACAACATGTGCACCAATGTTGTTTCTGAGGTATCTAAATCTTCTTTCCTTTTAGAGCAGCTTAACGCAAGCTTAAAATCATTGCCCTGTTAGCTTACTCTCTCTCCTGTTATTCTCTAAATTGGACTTTCAGGTGATCTATGAGATAGAATATAGTGGCACAAGTGGGATTGAGAGTGTTTCTGTCCAGTTTAAAGTGAGCAACATTTCTGGGAACTCCAGGTCCTCTCTGCAGCAGCACTTCACCATGCGCTTCTGGGTTAGTATCCCCATCCTCCCTGGAATTTTACCAAGTTTGTAGCTTGTGACTCTTTTTGTACAGATGAGACCTGAAAAGGTAAGAGCAGTGTCACTGTGGTGTAGTAGTAACAGAACCCTGGGATGCAGATGGTTGAAGACAGGAGGGGAGGCACTTCCGGTCTCAGGTAAGCTAGTATAAAACTCCAGGCTCAGCACAAGTTTGCAGGCTTTCATGACATAAATTTCAAGGTGATGGTTCTTTTTATATGATATTTTTTGCTCTGGTTTGGGTTTAGGTGTTTTCTGTTTGTCTGGGGGTTTTTGGTGGGTTTTCTTGAGGGTGGGATTTTTTGTTTTTGTTGGCTGGATGTGATGGTTGGGCCTTTTGGTGCTATTTTGTTTTGTTTGGGTGAGGTTGGATTTTATTTTGGGTTTTTTTTGGGGGGGGGTTGTTTTTTGGTTTGTTTTGTTTAGGATTTAAAAAAAAAATGTTTTGTTTGGGGCTTGGGAGGTTTTTGTTGGTTTTTGTTTGTTTGTTTTTTTGGGTAGAAGGGAAGGGATGAATAAATCAGCAGCCTGGCCTTGTAAAGGAAAGGATTGAAGCTAGGGCTCTGTATCTGATGTGTTCAGTGTTTATGAACAGAGTTAATAAATTTATTCCAAGTACTTCCTTAACTTTGCCTTAGCAGCAGGAAATAAAGTTCCTTTGAATGGGTAGAAATCTGAGAAATACTAATGTGTGTTAAGTTCACATAAATCATGTCCCATAGAAGCAATGTAAAATTGGATAAGTGATGACCTCAGGGGTTGGTAAGTGTACAGTGTAACCTTTTTGAAGTTATGCCCAGAGGCTCTTGCCATACAACCATTTAGAAGTGGAATGGTCTGCTAAGAATCAGGGTCAAGGTAGGGTTTCTTCTGCAGTTCTACTTTAGAATTGCTCTGACTATCTGTTCACTTCCTCAGAGACAAGTGTTGAGCAATAGAAAATCATATTATTGAGAGCTTTCCTGGTATCCTCATTTTGGGATACTGACATTTAGTTTTGTTACCTCTGGGGCTGCAAATGAAATTGGCCAGGTAAGAAAGACACCTTGGAAACAAATAGTTTAAGTAGTGTATGATAATCACTCATTCAAAAAACAGCTTGCATTTACATTTTTGTGAATGGGAATTTGATCTCCGGAGATGAATGGATGTCATTGGTGCTAATATTGTCCTCTTTTTCTATTTCTTCCCTTTGCGCCTTTGTAGACCAGGAGTCTTTCTCATGTGTTGCCTAGAAGTGGAAACCCTAGCTATATCACTGGAGCTCCACTGTTGATTGCAAACAGTGGTGCTATGCAGCATGTATCCTTTTTCTGCTATGAGTTTTTGTTTATCATTGGGGTTTTTTTGATTTTGGGTACTGCACTGGACTTTTGTAGTGCCCTGATAGGAATAAGGGGGAATATGAGGTAAGTGGATTGTTAAATACAAGATGAGTGTTGTATGTTGTCTGTTTATACTTTTGTTTGGCTTCTTGATGTGCAGTCTGTCAGATGAGTATATTAAAGAGTGAAAGTGATGGAAGTTGTTCACGGTTCCTCAGGCACACAGTACAGTTTGGAAGGAATATGAGAACAGGCTGCAAAGTCAGGTAGCAACACACTCTGCACTTTTCCTTTCTGATAGTTGGAAGCCGTGGCTCACTTAGAATGTTTCTCTGTAGTTTCTCATGTACTGCTGTGGAGCCTAGGTCCTTCCCTGAGGTCACAAGTGGGTCTCTACAGATGTTTTGTATACTTCTAAGAGAAATTGGATATAGGAAAGATGGTGGGTTGATAGAATAATCTGAACATTGTCTTCTGAAGGTCTTCTGGGACATTTAGAGGCTCTAGTGGTAAAATGTCTTGGGCAAGAGTAGAGTTGAGGAGTGAATCTTAAAGAGTGGTTGTTTTGATGATTTGGATCGTTCTTTTGACAGGGCAAGTGTAGGACCAATGGTGCTCTAAGATGGCTGAAGAGCTATCAATTTTCCTCATCATGCATTAGCTTGCCATATTTTTGTCCTTTCTCATGGCAGAGAGGATTGAAACTGCATCTGTTTAAGACAAATACTTGTTGGTATTAAACCAACAGATGCATTTTCAATCTGTTACAAGAGCAGAAGAAATATTTATTGCAAAGAAAGGATGTTGATAGGGGTTGGGGTTTTTTTTTGTCCTGGAAATCACTTTGTAAAGGTGTTATTTTCTCATTTCCAGCCTATCCCCAGTAGTGGAAGACACTAACTGTAGTTCCATACAACAGAAGTTATACAAGGCTTTTCAGGGTATGAACAGAACAGAAGATTTTGCTATAACTGGCAGTGCTTCTTTAACCCAGGCGAAAGAGTGGATGACCATTCTGATTCAGAACTGCAGTGTGCAGGTAATATGAATGCACAAAGACCATCTGTAAATATTTTAACTTTCATATCTTTGTATTGCCTCAGGGAGATGGAGGTATCTGGACTTTTTTTGTATCATGGTCCTATGACTCTCAGGGGTCTTAATACATGTAAGCAGTCTTTATGGTTCATATTATTAGAGTACTTAACTCAAAACTCAAAAAACCCCAACAAACCCTGACAGATTTCCTGTCTCTGGAATCCTGTTCCTGCTATTTAAATGGGCAAAGAGAGCTAAATACTGAATCCAGTGTTATATTATATAGTTTTCTGACAGCCTTTTGGAACTAATAGTATCTGGTTACTTCCTATTAATTATTATTATAATCCTTTCTGCTTTTCCAGAATACAAAATACTTTTGTAGGGTTTTTTTAATCTTACTTTATTACCTAATAAGGTTAAAGTTTGTGAGCCAGTTGTTGTTAAGCTGTGGAGGAATGGCTAAGTGGAATGTGAAATGCAACCGGTAAAGCAGAGACAAATTCTAATTGGAACTGAGATGGCAATGAGATGGATGTAGCTCCAAAATAGACATTTGACCTGACCAGAAGTAACGAAGTTATTTCTGAAGTGATAGACTCAGGTTCTGTGACCTACATTATCCAAAATATTAGACTTTGACCATAAAGGTTCTTTATCATTTTTAAAAATACTATATTAAGTTGATTAGGGAATATTTTATTTTCAGGCTGTGAATTGCACTTCCTGTTGTATGATTCCTGTGACCCTGGAGATACAGATACTGTGGACTAAAGTGGGCCTCCTCTCCAATCCACAAGCTCAAATATTGGGTGCACGGCACTTTTACCACTGTCACCCCCTCAAGGTAGGGAATTGAAAGCCCTCTCTCACACCCAGGTAATTAAAGGGGGTTTACAGGTTGTTTAAGAACCAAGGAATCAAATCGCCTTGAAGCTAAGTAAGTTGAGATTTATTGAATTTTAGCAGTTGTCTGGCTGCAGTAATGGCCTTCTATAGAAGATGGTTGGCTTGTGGTCTTTTCAGTAATGTCCTCACTCAGTTGCACAGGAAAAGGTACCTTCTTTCCAACCCTATACCACTTCCTGCCACTTAAGGACTCAGCCTTTTATCTTTCGGTTATAGTTGGTATAAAGTTGTAGTTACAGACATTCAGTAACTCTATGTTTATTTAGTTGTCTCTTAAAGCCTTGATATGGAATTTGAGTTGAGTAATATTTCACAGACTACACAGAATGCTGGTAACCTGTGCAAGAAGATGCTTCTGTGAAGCATCCATTAGAGCTTCTGAAATTACAGACAGGTAGCTGAGGAAGTGACCAATGCTGATGGCAGCATATTTGGAGAACTGGGGAGGAAGGCTGTAAGGCAGTAAGAGGGTATTCAAGGCCAGGCTGGACGGAGTTCTGAACAACCTGGTCTAGTTGCAGGCATTCTTGCTCATTGCAGAAGGCTTGAACTTCGTGAACTTCAAAGGTCCCTCCCAATCCAGACCATTCTGTGATTCTATGGTGTCAGCAGAAATGAGTCAGCTAACGTCCACAGAGGATAATGAGCAGTCTTTTTCAAGCCTGTGTCAGTGATTTTTTTCTTCTATTTGACATCACATAGTGTTTTGGGCCACAGTTATATTTCAAGGCATACACTTCTCTGTAAGGGCTTTAGGTGAGCAGCTGATGCCCATCTGGGCATCTTCATGGCTGTGAGGTATGACATGGAAAGTGTGTGTCTGATCTGTTAACACTCTTTGAACTTCAGACTCAGTCTAAATGAGATTTTATGCACTTGTTTGAATGCATCTCGGGGCACCCCTTTGTTCTCTCTTCTTGCAAAATACATGAAGAGAAGAGGAAAGGAAGGTTAACCATGTAAAACTTGTATTGCCCTGAGGCAAACTGAAAATATTTTGTAAATCACCTGTTACTTGGCTTCATTAACAAAATTTCTGAGGACGAAGATTTGCATTCCTAGTAAAAGTGAAGGGTCCAAATCCCTCAGGATTAGCCAATCGAGAAGAATGAGATTCAGATTGGATTTTCTTGAGCACCTGATGCTAAGTACTTCAGAGCTTTAAGGTATATTGCAAAGGTAATTGTAAGAAAGCAAGTTTCTGGTAGCAAAAGTCCCCCATGCCATTAAAATCAGTACTGACTTCATCAGTGACATTCCACTAATTAGGATTGTTAGTAAAGCCATTTTTGCAAAGGATCAACTTGCTCTGTAGCCATGAGTTATGAATTGCAGCTATTTGTAAGCATAGTAGGCTTCACATTACTTTCAAATTATGTCACTTCCCGGCTTTATCCTACATATTCTCTAGCTGAGAACTATCCTTTAGTTTCTTTTATTATTCTTTAGAGAAATATTTTTTATTTAGACAACACTGCATCACTGGAAAGTTGCCTAAGTAACTGACCAGAAAACAGAAAACCCAGTGAACCCATCCACAATATCTAATCATAGCTGTATTTGGACTGCATGAAAATACAGGACTTTTTAAAATGATGGAGAGCTCTACAAGACCATGCTGGAAGTTGCTGATGGTTGCTTCTCCTAGCTGTTTAGGAGGGTTTTTTTTTTTTTCCCTACACTAATCTCTATGATTTTTAAGGCAGTTTTTGAAGGTCCAGACACTTAAATTAGTCATCTTGAGGTTTCTTATTGACTAGGGTGACTTGGCCTGTTGTGTGTTTACTCATTGATAGGGGAACCTATATTCATCAGAAGTGTTGGGGAGATTCTACTTTTAAGTGCTCAGCAGTGGTGAGTTGTGATCTAGGACTGTCTGGCATGGAGGGCAAGAAGAGGTTAAACTGGCTGGAAACAAGATTGTTAGGACACCTTGCAAGTGAGTGAAGTTTCAGGTGATGAGAGAAGAAACAACCTCTGCGCTGTCTTGTAGCCCTTCTGGAATGGGAACTGCTCAGGCATGGCCTTCGGGCAGCAGAGCGGGCCTGGGGCATGGACCCACAGCTGGCTGCAGCGCCCCATGCTGCTGCTCCAGGACTGGTACTGCAGGTGTGCAAGGAATCTGGTCATGGTGCTTCTTTGCAGACTCCATGTAGAAACAGGAGTGTACCCAATGAATTGTTAATTTTATTTTTCTTTTTTATTTAAGCACAGAAGTATTTTTTAATTCGCCTTGAGGGATACCACAAAAATTCCCCAATAGGAGTCGCAGTATTTTTGGCTTAAGAATCATTAACTCCATCTTGCAAATTTTTGAATGCTTCCTACAGAATTTTGCTCTAAAGGCTATCTGAAATTCTCCTCAGGGAGGTGAATGAGGTGGTAATTTCACAAGTTGGTTTAAACGAGTGCAAGCACAGAAGGCATGCTGCCAGTAAATGCCCTCTAAATGTTAGCATACAGAGCTGAGAAGTGGGGCAGGGAGTGAGGTTGCTCTTTTGGCAGCAGCATGGTCTTTAATTGGCCTGAGGTAGTCATGAAAGTCCATGTAGCTCAAAGAGCTAGTGTATTAGTTTTCTCACAGCATCGTATTAAAACAGAAAAGAACTGAGGCCTCAGAGGTTCAGTCCTGTGTGTGATCCTCACTGATCTGTCTCCTTCCTGAAACAACATCCTAAAACATGAGCAATTAATTTATTACTGCGTTGGGTCCCTGCTTTATTTCATTGACATTTATTGATAGGCTTGCATCTTGTGGCAGTTCTTTCTGGTAGCAAGCACTTGTCCAAAGAGCCAGGTGATAGTTTATAAAAAAATTAAGCTAGTTTGCATCTGTTCTTACTACTAACTAGCTGGTATGACTTTTCTCTGAGTAGAAGGCTTACTGTAGCAGCACTTGAGTCACTGCTGCCAGTTTGGAGATCTGTAGCTTATGATGCACAATGATGCTGCTGATCTTTACTACACCCTCGACTTACCTGCTAAGTATCAATTTTGGGAAAGAGGGCTTACTTCCAAAAATGTAGGACACTGAATTCCTGCCATCCCAAAGACATCATCCTTGCCAGTCATCTGCAGTGAGTCCCCATTAGAAAATTGAGGAGGGGTATGACTTTTGGGTTAAGACTGCTAAACTTTTTTTTCTTCCCTTCTTGTTGCAGTTTCTAAACATGAGCACGGTACATGTGACAACTGTTGTTACCTTCGCTGACATGACAGATTGGCCAGAACCTCCACGAGGCCAGCCCCAAATGCACTGGAAACTCCCATTTGACATCTTTTTCCCATTCAAGGTAGCTCTGAATGTAGAAGGAAGTTACAGAGGTGATCTGGCTGGGTTTTTATTGTTGATTCTAATAATGTCTAGTGTTTTCTGCTTTTGAAAATAGATGGAGCCTGTATTTAAAGTTTGGTGAGTGAACTGATACATTCAGTGTTTGTATAGTCACATATACGATCCAGATGATGAATTTTTGTCATCACGTTTTTATGGCGTGTCTGTGATATCAGTGTGCCTTCTGTTCTTGGATTAAGCCATGTGGACAGCTTGTCCTCATGTCCCTGTTCTCTGTATGTGAACTGTCTGTGAGCATCACTGCAGTGACACACCGGAGAAATGTGGAGATCCAGAGACATCACATTAATGAAGGATAAGGAAGAGAACGTTAAAACCATTAGTCCGTGTCCCCAGAAACCAAGAATGCTCTCTAAACCAAGGAGTATGGCGAGAGAAGCAAAGTTCAATCAAAGCATTTTTGATCTGCTTTCAGGTAGTTCCCTGTTGGAGAAGCACCTGATTTTTCTATATGGAACTAACCAAACATTTAAAATACAGGAGCTCTCCCAGGTTGCCTGAATTCTTATTTTATGAGCAGACATGTGTGCCAGTCATCCCTAACCTGTCCTTGTTAGATGATGACAAGCACACCTCTGTGGCGTTTTTTGAATCTTGCTTTTCTGTGTCTTTTCAAACGCAGATATTCAATTGAAATTTTCATGGTTTAATCACTGTTTACATTAGCAATAGTGTTGCACACAACAAAGTAGTTGTAAATGCCACATACTCTGAAATACAGTTAAATTTTAGTGGTTTGTCAAAACATCTTCCTTCCTGTTTTTTTTCCCCTGAAAGAAATGGGCCTTAATAGAGTTTTTCCTAGATAAGAAACATTCTCTTGTTCCAGATAGGAACTGAAAATGACAGCCACTAAAATTCTAGTATCTCAGCAGAGAGACTTGTGAATAGTTCTGAAGCTAGAACATTGAATATTTTAGGAAAATCTGTAGGTGTATTATGAGAATGAAATATTGCTGCAATAACTGACCTCTGGCTTAGATTCTAGGACCAGGAAATAAGTTTATTGTTTTTGAAGTTAAATATGGTGTTCTGATTTTCTAGTCTGCCCTTTACCATCACACAGGAAATCTGCTCAGTTGTTCCAGGAAGCTGTTGGATGAAGGTATATTTTTTAGTAAAAGATTTTATTATTTATCTTTTTCACATAATGGAAAAATCTGCCCCATCTGATACAAGTACTCCAATGGAATCAATAAGGGCCAAAAATATCAGAGCCTACTTTTAGTAAAATGCATTTGTTGCTTTTGTACCTATACTGCGCATAGCAGCTCTGTTGCTCCTCCTCGTTACAAACTTTAAAAAGAGTTCCAAAATAAAGTGAAAAACTTGTAATTAGTCAGGATATCAAAGGAGATGACATGAATAAAACAAAACTACAACCCATCTAAAAGCTTTTGGGTTAATGTTACTTATTTATCCTTGTGATTGTTTGTGTGGTTTATTATGTGGGAACATATTCCCTGCCAAGTGTCTGTAGCTTCCATTGATTCCTTTTCTGGGGCAGCCCAACCAAGCTGGTGTGAACATTCACAACCGTGTGCTTTTCAGTAATACACAGGACTGTAATGTTACACAGTACAGTAACAACTTTTGATTTTTAGATAGATGTGGTGTCTCATATGTGCCTGCAATACCTTTGGAAAGCTTTACTCAGAACACATTTGTAGTGTATCCTATGTCCTCTCATGGCCCTGATTTGTGGAATACAGGAAGTTAAATTAGAGATTACAGTAACTGAGTTACAAAGGGTTAGCTGGAGAAACTTCCCAAATGTCAGATGTCCATGCTAAATGTGTTGGATAGGGCTTGAGTGAAAAGGACCTGGCATCCTTGTTTTCTACCTTATTGAGGTAATTTACTTAGGTATAACCACAGAAATACTGTTTATTCTATGGGCTGCAAATACATGAAGTGCTGTAAGAATGCATCACCTTCTATTATAATTATCTGCCATAATTATCTAGTCTCCAGTGTGCCCTATTTTCTGGCTCATGTTTGGCTCCTTTCACATTTTGTCATAGCAAGAAATAGAGCTGGAAAGGGCCTTGTCTATAACCCGGTCCAGCCTGAATTAAGGCATACTCAAATTCTAGCCGTGCAACAGCAGTACTTGTGGGTTTACAATCTGCAATTTCCAATGACAGTGCATTTTCATGTCTGCTTTCTCATGGTGTGGTTTTCTCCCCTTGCCTGGTCTGAAATATCCTGTGTTGCAATTCGGTAGTAGAGTATGTCACACAAGGCGGACTCAGATGGACAGGAATGGACTGTTTGTACTCCATGTCAAAGGGCTGAGACACAACTCTGCTGCCGACAAAACTAGCTGGAGCCATCTTTCCAACATCTGCCTTTTCCATCTTTTCCAACATCTGCCTAGGCAATAGTCTATTTGACACGGTCCGAGGGAAGACGATCTTTACTTTAGATAATTTTTAAAGTTAATTCCAAACAAAACGATTCTTTGGAAGACGTAATTTTAGATTTCAAAGCAGGAGCAATTGTAGAAGCCGCGGGCGGGCGGGGCCGGAAGCGACGTGCGGTGCCTGAGGCAGCGGGAGCCGTGCGGGGTCGGGCGGGTGAGTGCGGCCGGGCANTGCTGCCCATTCCCCTTCCGCCGGGAGAGCCGGCAGCGGCTGCGGTGTGAGGAAAGAAGTGAGCTCAGCCTCCGAAGTGCCGGGGTGCACCCGCACACCGCCGGTCTCTCGGACCCCGCAGCCTTTCCAGAGCCCTTCAGATTCGGGGTCACTTTTTCTCGGCGGTCTCAGAGCGTTACTGCTGCGGGGAATTACCGGCAGTGTGAAATCTCAATTTGATTCCGTGCGAGCACCAGCCGAACTGCTAAGAGCTGCACGGGCCTGATCCATCCGGAGAGCAATGAGAGCAGAGCTGTTGCTTCTCTTGAGGTTTCTTTTTCCTTGCAGGTCTCTTGTGCCTCTTTAAAAGGTGTCTCTATAGCCAAAGAAAATATTTAAACCCTCTTGACACTTGCATGACAGTCACTCCCTAGGTTTTGACCGGACTTTGTGATAAGCCTGTGTTCTTCACATACTGTTTCTTCACAGGAGACAGAGCAGGATCAGATTAGAGGTTTTTTAAAATAACCTGATAGTCCGTCGAAAAGAGTAATCTAGATAATGGAGACTTAAGCAAAGCTTACATGGTTTGACAAAATTATTTGACAACTGTTTCTATACTATGAAGTCAAGAGGTTTTTTTCAAGTGAAAAATAACTCAAGTATTTCCATATGCTTATAAAAAATTTCCATGTGCTTACACCAGTGCCAGCTCTGTACCCTGAAATTGATGGATACTTGGAGTGTTTACCTTCTTCCTCTTCCCAGATTTGCTCTTGAGGATACTGAGAAGAAATTTACAAAGGGTTAATATAAACTTTTCTTTTTTTCTGTTCTGTAGTGAAGTATTTACTAGTTCAGAAACAATTTTGTCTGTTCGATATTTGTGTCAGTGAAATTTTTTTGTTGTGTAAACTACTTTCCTGATTTATTTTTTGCTGTATTTCCTTGCTCTTCTAAGCTACTTTTTGTCACGTTTGTCATAAAAATTGTGTTTAATAACAAAGTAAGAATCTTTCAGGCTTAGCTTCTGTAATTCTTCAGCTGTTCTTATTGCATGCTGTGTTACTAGGAATACAAAATAAATAAATGGTATTTTAATGTTTTTCTGCAGCATCTGGGGAAGAAAACATCTGAGAATCACTGTGCATTATACTCTGAAAAGTCAGAATGTTCAAGATGTAGTGAAAAAAACAATTATATAGAATGGTAGAAATTACCACTTAAGGAATGAAATGCAGAATAAAATACAATATTATGCCAGCATATTAATCCCTTCTTCGTCCAAGTTTGAGTCCTCTGTTCTCCAGTGCAGTTCTGAACTCTCCCTTGGCTAGCGTGCGGCACTGTGTTTGGGGTAGTCGGGGGGTGGAGGAAGAGCAGTGGGCATCATTGCATATCTATGAAATAGCCTTGACATAAGGAAAGCAATCCTAGGCTGATGTATTCATGGCACTGTAGTCTGAGGAATTGCTGTGTTTCTCTCTCTTCACCCAAATAGGTGGGTGGGTCAGTCTCTGAGCAGAATATTACCATGACCAAGCTGTCTTGCTTGGGGGCAGGAGTTGCAGCTTTGATCAGAAGGGGTGGCAAAACTGGTGCACCTCTGGTACTAGAATTGTTCAGAGACAACCCAAGCATGATGGCAGATGGAGGAATGAGGAGGTAGGTGTACTGCAAGTCTGTAAAATCATCAGTGGTATGAAAGTGAATAACCCCAGTCTCCACAAAGCTGGAAACTAGGAGAGTATGTAACTAATTTTGATTGCTTTCCTGTCCTGCCTATGTACTTTATCTGGGCGTCTGACAGGCTGCTGTTCTACCTATGAGCTCAGTTTTATTTGTTTTCCTGAGAGATGTCTGGCAGTTGTACAAACTTAATTTGATGGATATAGGGAAACTGGAACAGAACTGGGATGCTAGTTGTATCATCTTTATCTTAATAGCTAGTGGAACCTGATGTTTTGTTGCTCCGTGCTCAAAAAAGGTGGTAGAAGAAAATAGCAAGATTTGATCGAGGAAAGAATAAATAGATGTTAGGAAGAAGGAAATGCTTGAAAGATGCTAATTAATCCTGCCTTGAGGTTTATTAGTGGTTTAGTAATATTTAATTAAATTACCCTGTCCTTATGTTTCTCACTGAGAAAATTTGATTAAAACTGTTACTCTCTGTGATTTTTTTTATTTTCTTTGTCTTTTTAATTAGCTGGGGAATAAAATATTTGCGCAGAGATCTGCCTGTGTTTCTTGCAGTTATATCTGGAATGCAGGTAGGTGGACTGAAGCATGTGTGCCTTACACATACAGTAATTAAGGTACACATCAGGATAGTTCCATGCTTTTTCTTGAAGATGGAACTCTCTTTAGGATTACTGAAGGTTCACTGCCTTTAACTGTCTGAAACTGCAGTTTTGCATTGCTCACTTCTTAGTGTGCTTGTAAAGTGCACTGAGGTAAGTAACTGCTGACCATGTAAGAAGTCTGGGATTCCCTGCCTAGGGAGGGATCCTTCCATAAAAACTACTGGTTCCATGTAGCAAATGAAAGTACTGATTTATTTTGTGTGCATTTTCTCTTACCAATTTGATGTCTATTTGAGTATCTGAAAAAGAAAAGCAGCTCCTCAGTACCTGCAATGGTTTTGAGGAAGCTGTTGCTTTTTATTTTGAAGCAGAGCTTAAAGAAGTTGCACATGCTTGGCTGCATCCAAGACCGCTGCGGGCAGGGATTGCTGGATCTGATGGTGTTAAACTCATGGTTGGACTCTTAAAAGTGTTTTCCAAAATGAACGATCTTAAAAGTGTTTTCCAAATTCCTAAATGTGTGCAGTTCACAGGTACTGTGTGCACTGCTGGAACCGTAACATAAGGAAGATACATAAGGAACAGGCTCCCCAGGGCAGTGGTCATGGCCTAAGGCTAACAGAGCTCAAGGCGCATTTGGATAATAGTCTCAGGCATGTGGTGTGATGGCTGGGCTGTCCTATGCGGGGCCAGGAGGTGGACTTCATGATCCTTGTGGGTCCTTTAGTGCTAAGGATAGTCTATGGTTCTAAACTACACCGATTCGCCTAACTTAGAAGCTAATTCAAATGGGATATGGGAAGTAAGTGGAGAGCAAAGCCAGCACTCTTGCATTTCTGAAGAGGTTTGAGCTACAGTTGAGAAAAGAAAGTATCTAAACGACCTAAGGAGCTAAAGCCACTCTCAGAAGATGGGCTGCCGATCCGTTTCATCTGCTGTGTGCACCATACCGCAATCATGTGAGAGCAAGGAGAATCCAGGTTAAGGCAGGCCGCTGTGGGAGATGGCTCAGCAGCTTGTGCTGTGGGTAGGACTGTCTGGACTCGTCTGGGGCCAGACTAAACAGTTGTTAACGCCGTAGTTTAGAAAGGCCAGGATTTTGTGCTGCAACGTGGAGCGGAGTTACATCATCCGCCGGCAGCGCGGGGGGAGGCGCGCGGGCGGGGATGGCGAGGCGGCCGGGGTGACGCGACGTCGCTGCTGCGGATTGGCTGCGGCCGAGGCCGCTGCGGACGGGGATTGGNGGCCCCGGGGAGAGGAGCGGGCGCCGAGGGCCGGCCCTGGCGCTGCCGCCGTGCGGCCTCTCCCGTGCTGCACAGCTGGTTCGCCGCCTGCGTCTGGCAAAATGCACTAACTGCGAGCTGCTGCAGCTACTGCCCCGCGGGGCTCTCCGACGGAGGCCGGGGTGCTGCTCCGCCCGCCCCGCCGGCAGCGCTGCCGTGACCGCGCCGTGCTGCTGGGATGCGTTCCTGAGGGAAGGGAATCGCACGGTACCCGCTGCTTTGAGCTGCCTCTCCTCTGTGCCTGTCCCGTCTGCAGAAGCCGGGGGAACCTGTGTGCCAGCTGCTCTAAAGTCCATTTATTTGAAGTTTTATTTGAGTCAGTTCTTCTGAGCTGCCTTCCTTCTGGGAGTGTTTTTAGGGTTCCGGTTTGTACGAAGAGCTGCAGATAATTTTTTTCCCCTCGCAGAAGTTTCAGTTGGTAAGGTAATGAAGTTGTTTAAATAGTAAAAGCCTCTGAATGTTACGAGGGGGTTAAAATTTGTATCGTGTGAAAGACTTGCTTTACAGAAATTGTGTGCATTTCCTCTGTTTCTGTGCCTAAGTGTTTTGCAAAATAGTTCTGTCGATCGGAGTTTGATTTCCCGATTTTTTTTTTTTTCCATTTGTGGAATGTCTTGACACTCAGATAATTGCCTTTATATCTAAAACCTGTAAAAACAGTTCATTTAGTTTAATTTAATTAATTCACTGGAAATAATTGGGGACGTGCTATAGCTCTGCAGCCAACAGACTGAAAAAACACTGTTACAGACTTGTTTCTTAAGGAACAAGTTTTAGAATTTGAGATTGCTGATTGCTGTGCAAGGTAAGTCTTCACACTGATCTGGAGCATCTAAATGTACTGTGCTACTTAACAGTTGTTTTTATGGTTATAAACTAGGTCACTGTATTGCTTTCTGTGACCAATAATACAAGGATAAGTTTCATTATTTGAAGAGATAATAGAAAACCGATATTTTTAAACGACATATTTGGAGACTAGCTTGGAAGAATTAGGTTTCTCTGGTAGTGAAAAAAAATAAAATAAAGCTAATGGCATGAAGAGTGCCTGAGTAATGCATTTTGCTTTTTTTTTTTTTATTGCTTCCGCCAAGTAAGGCAGGAAAGTTTTCCTTTTAAAAAACCATATTGTTAATTATACACTTTTAAAATTTGTTTGTTACTGAATGTCATAACCATTCCAGCTATGTAAGTGCTGGAAATGTGAATGGAATGGAAAATGAGGATTGAAATTAGCTTTAAATCTTTGATTGAGTGAGAGGAGGGAAAGGAGTTTGATTAGGCTGAAAGAAGGCCTGCAGTTTACATCACACCGTAAACTGTGCTCTGTGTGTGCTTTCTGACAGCTTCCATTTCCATTTCACATCCTCATACCTGCTGCTGCTGCTGCTTTAAACTCTCTGTTTTCTTGTTGACTTGTCTCCTTGCCATTTCTCACAAGCTAATTCCAGAAACGTGCTATTTCTTCCGCCTTCAAAGTATCCATACTGTCTGACACGTCTCACTCCCCCTGGTCTGCGTACTTTCAGGGAACAGGAGACAGTCCTGCGGAAGGAGGTTGCTCACAGTTAGCTGCAAGTAGCCTGTAGTGAGAATGTGAAGTGGTTCTGCAGCAGATCAGAAGGAGCAGCCAAGGAGGTGGCGCAGCTTGGTCTGGCCAGTGTAGGTCTGTACTCTGTGACAGCAAAGTGCCGGGTGGAGGTTATTACCATGCCAGGAGTTGAAGGTCTGACAGGAGAGGTAACAGGAAGCATCTGGAGGTGAAGCTCAGAGTGCTTGTTTCTGTCACTTGCACAAGGTGCATCGTCTATGGAGGGAGCTGAAGGGGAGCGGGCAGTCCCACTCGGGAGATTTGTGGTGTAAGGGGCTCTGGATAACGAACCTGGTGTTTGCCAGCTCATGTCAGGAGCTGCTGGTTTTGAGCTTCTCTCTGAGACCCAGCTAAGACACTCTTGAGAAGACAGTGTTTGACCGTAGAGGTCAAGGTAAACTTCAGGGTGGAAGGCTGAAACATAAAGAGCGGGAATTGTGCAACCCCGGAAGCAGGTATATGAGGGGCCTGGTAAGGGTTCAAAGGGGGAATGTCTAGATAGTACTGTTCTGCAGCTTCTTTAAGCTTACCCTGTAATGAGAAGAAAACTTCACTACTTGCTTAATTGCGTGATCTTTTCAGAGTCCTTTGTCTGCCTCATCTTGGCAGTGGCCAATATTTCAGATGAAATACGGAACTGGAGGGACATAGAAGATTATTATTATTAAAATGCCATGCAACGTAAGCATTACTGGACAAGACAGCAGGAACATTATGTGCTGGTGGCTGCCTTGTCTAATGTGGAAGTGTATCTTTTTGGTAAGGATTATACTGAGGGATAATAAATAATAGACTGATGCAGGGTAATGAGGCCCCTTAAGTGTTCATGTACACATATGCCAGAACTGTCAGTGCTGTAAATTTCCTGGTATTTGTAATAGTGGTCTTCCAGTGCAGTTACCATAAGGTCTCCCTTGTCCTCTTTTCAATGCTTTCTCTGTACCATAATTTGTGCAGTTGTGTTTGCTTTATTTCGATGGTGCTGGAGAATGGATTGAAAGCAAATAAAGGAAGCAAGTTTTGTAAAAGGGAAGGAGAAGTTTTGTGGTTTAAACACTGTCTGGGAGAACTGGATTCTTAATCTCGTTTGTTCCCTTGGTGATGCATTACTTGAGCTACACCTGTCATAGGAAATGGCTCATTGTTTATCCTTGTTTGCTGTGTATTTGCTCTAGTGAATTTTAGAGTTAGAAGAATCCTGAGTGTTTACAGTTCAGTCAAGAGAAGCTAATCCCCTAAGTGCTTGGAAATTTGTGTCCTTACTTGTAATCATGGATAAGATCTTGTGATTTGATAGCGCTCAAGGAAAAGTGAACGAGCATATTTTCTATATTGAATAGGGCTGAGATTCCTGAGAATTATAGTAGATGCTCTGTTGTGGGCTGTACAGACAATTCTGTATGATACAACCTCTCTACTTTTTTCTTTTTCTTCCAGGCTTCTCCATGAAAAAAAGATTACTTTTATCCATTGTAGGTGCATTCACTAATAGTGTTTTCCCTTCTCAAGAAGCCATGTTTTATTCTTTACCTTTAGTAAAGATCTGGGACCAGGTAGAGAAGAGGGGCCTTCAGTTCTTCTATATCATAGTCTGTATGCAAATTCTGCAAAATTGAGAGTGGGTGCGAGGAAATTGTATTAAAATAGTACAGGAAAAGGGGAATTGGACTGGGGGTGTGTGCAAGGAGAGAAATATAGATGGAAAATCATTGATATTTAACCAGTTTTCCCCTTTCCTTCCTTCATTTTAACTTGCAGATATCCTTGATTTGCAGAAGGCATCTCAAAATGTTGTGTCGAGCTGCTCTGAGCCCTATTGTCCGCTCCACTGGATGGTGCTTTGTGTTACCGCCACATGCCATGGCAGCCATTTCCCGTTTATGTATGTATGAGAGAAAGCACACCTTTCTAAAATGTTGGTCAGTACGTGTCTGGGCATGCCTATGCTCTTTCCTGGGTTGAAAGGAAAATCATCTCATTAACATAATTCAGAACTTATAGCCTCTGAATGAACTGTAGTTGAAGCTCTACTTTCTCCCTTATCTCAATATTCAGCTGGAAGTCTGAGTTTGTGTATTTTTCATTCTGACATGCATTTCAAGAAAAAAAAAAGTTATGAAAGTACTGCTGCTGTAAAAGTTTCTTATTTCAACCTCGTACATTCCTGAAAAACAAGATCTGATTATGTGTGCTCCCTCATCTGCCTTTTCAGATGTCTTGAGTAAAGCAAAGAGCAAAACTCAAATTTACTTGGATTAAATTCAAGTGGAAAGATGCATGCAGGGAACCTGAGTGTATATACATAGGTGCCCTGTAAATAGGTCTTCTCTGAAAACCTAATTTAAGAGAAACATTCAGTGTCTGCTTGATTAGTGGTCTGAAATACAAAAGGCAGGGATAAACTCTACTAGATCAAGAGAGTAGCCATTTACCATTGCATGCATGATTAATTTCCCACTGGTCTGTGTATTAACAGTTCTAGTTTATTAATAACTATATGAATTAGATGTTAAAATCTTGAACGTTCTAAACTTTTATTTATGAGCTACAGCTCTGTTGACTTCTGTATTTGTAATATTTCTAAGTTATTCCTCATTTTCTGAATTCAGTCATTTTCACAGTGCTAATTGTGAGAAGTTTGTTCCCAAGTATTGACAGTATCCATCAGTGGAGCAACTACTGTCACGTCATCAGATCTAAAGCTGGAGTGATCATTTACCACTGTTGTCTGTTTGTTCTCCACGGGGTTTTTTTTCCTGTTCTGTTCAGCTTATGTATTTTGAAAATCTTGTTCAGGCTGCATTGAAGGATTTACAGTGCCAAATGCTTAGAGTATGTTTCATTCATGCCCCTTTCTTTTTTAAAGAAGTGAAACTGTTGACAGGTATGAGATATAAAAACTGAAATGCCTTTAAGCCTACTTGTCCAAAACCTGGATTGGATGGCTAAGTCAGTTCCTCCCTAATTGCATGTGGAGCAAGTTAATGGGCTTGCATCTCCAGAAATGTTTTGCATGTGTAATGTGGGAGGCAATTTCACATCTCAGTCCAGTGTAAAATAACTAAAAAAGGTAGATTTATGCAGCCATTGAGCAAGATTACTGATAAGGACTTCATTGGGGGTAAGTTGAATTCTCTGCTTGTTCTAGAACTGCTGGCTTTTCCCTTATTTTTCTTTTAAAAAGTAAGTGGTTTCTTTTCAGATGCTGGTTATCTCTCAACAGCTACCTTCTTGGAACCTTCTAAACCCTGAAGCCAAGATGACTGCAAATAAACTCCTTTCTGGTTATGCTGTGTAGGTTGGGCAAATACTAAATAGTAGTACTAAATAGTAAGGTGTAATGCTGGAAAGAGCAGTCAAATTGTACTCCTTTGCCCAGTCTTTCCTATGTGTTGTAGACCTTATTTAGATTCACAAGTATTCCCTTGTGAAAACTGGGTTTTCACGAGTGAATGAAACTCCTCTCTGCATTGCATTTTCTGCTTTTATATGTGACCAGGTTAGTGCGGTCTTCAGTTATGATAAGTCACTTAAACTTCTGTGTGTATAATGAATGAAAGGTTTATTTAATTAAAGCATTATTGAATTAAAAGATTTTATTCCCGTCTTTCTCTAGTAGCACCAAGAGTAGTCACTTTAACTTATAAAATAGTCTATTACATGTTACAAAGCACCAAAATTAGAGGTACTGAACATGCAAAATATAATCAGGTACCTGATGATGGCATAGGATTCAGTTCACTGATTTGTAAAGAAGCCTCTGCATCTTCGGAAGATACACTGGTTAGAATTGCGTAGAATAGAGTAATTAATTGTAAGACTCTTAGAGTAGTCACCTAGTCCCACAGCCTGATGCTTCAGGAGTGCCCAAAGCTAAAGCACACTGTGGGCATTGTTCAAATGTCTTCTGAACATTGACAGGCTTGGAGTACAAACACATCTTCAGGAGGCCTGTTCCAGGGTTTGAACACCACCACGTGACTTCGGGTTTGTATGTCTGTCATGCCACTCTGGTTCTCCCTAGTTGAACAATGTGCAAAAATACCTTATTGATGGCTTACAGATGTTGTAAAAGCTGTGTCTCTTTTCTAACAGTGAGTCTTTCTGTGCTACTTCAGACAGGAAAACTCTCTTAACTGTATCTAATGAGGCAAGGCAAAGGAGATTGTAAAAGAGCCTATATAGCTCACATCTCAAGGACTAGCTTTAAAAACAGTGTCTTTCACTTTGGTCTTCTAGATTTCCAGAGTCAGAACTCTGTGATTCATGGGGTATTGCCTTCTATATCTTAGCGATGGTTAGTGCTGCTCCGATACTCTTGTTTCTCACATTGTTTTGGTGAATTGAAAGCTAGCTTCTCAGTCCCAATTACTGGAAAGTGTGTATTGTGAAAGGTAAAAGTCTGAATTAAACACTTAAAGCTGTTTGTTTTTTTCTCCCTCTCCCTCCCTCTCCCTCCCTCTCCCTCCCTCTTTCTTTCTTTCTCCACAGATCTCCCTCGCCATAACCAAAGATTAAGGACTGGATCCATCCGTTGTTGGAGCAACATTCCATTTATCACAGTGCCACTCAGCCGTGCACATGGAAAGTCATTTGCACACCGCAGCGAGCTGAAGCATGCGAAACGGATTGTAGTAAAGCTGGGTAGTGCTGTTGTTACTCGAGGGGATGAATGTGGCTTGGCCCTTGGGAGGCTGGCTTCTATTGTAGAGCAGGTAATTCTGTGACTGAACATTTGTGTCAACGTCAGGTGCTCAGTGATTGTTGGATGCTACAGAGTATTGTAGTAAACCATCATAAAATATTGATACACTTTAAAACAATGTGTTAGCCTTTCCCTTTTTGACCCCATATGCTGTAGTACTATAAACCATGTAACTCAGTAAACCTTGTTTTTTGAATTTACTGTGGTGGGTTGATAGAGACTATTAGCTAAGCATCCACAGATTCTTGTTTGCTTCCCTCACCTCTGCCCCATCACCAGTAGGATTGGGAAGAAAATGGGAAGAACAAAAGTAAGAAAGCTCATGGGTTGAGATAAAGATAGATAGTTTAATAAGTCAAGGAGAGGGGAAAAGAAATCAGTGATGGCAATCACTGCCTCACACAAACAGACCGATTCCCCGCTGCTTCTGGAGTAGTGGCCACCTTGCTGCGTTTTGCTATTCTGCAACTCCGTTACTATGCAGGACATTATATGGTGGGAAAAGTCCCTTTGGCCAGTTTAGGGTCAGCTGTCTTAAATGTGTGCTCTCTGAACTTTGTGCCCAGCTGGTAGCCTACCTGCTGGGATGGAACACAATGGAACAAGGAAAGCCTTGCTGGCTCTGCAAGTGCTGCTCAGCATGGGGGAAAGATAAGGGTTTGATATTGTGCAAGCACTATTAGCAGTAGGCAAAACATTAGAATGTTACCAAAACTGTTTTAGGACTGAAATCCAAAGCACTGTATCATACAGACCCTATAAAGAATGTTAACTCCATCTTGGCCAAACCCAATATAGAGGGAGAGATTTGCACAGTGAGATTTTTGTGCAATAAATAAGCCATGGCTGGGGGGTTAGTTGTCTCTAGTGGGAAGGTGGCTGGAAGGGAACTCTGCAAAATTAGTCTACCCTTCTTGATCACCTGAGCATTTTCAGAAATTCTGCAGAGGAAAGTCTGAAACCTCGTTATTTGTAGGAAAAACTGATGGGATCAACTCATGTATTTCTCCTCCAAAATTAAACAGTTATCTTGGTAAGCGCTGGACATGTCCTTTCTGGGAAGTGGAGAGAACATAATATGTTAAATCCACATAAGGCATTTAGCTTTGGGGCTTTGGAAGGAATCTGGCCAGATACATGTAATCAGAGTAATCGGACGCTTTACTATTGGGAGTTGGACTCTTCGCTTCTAAAATTCAAAGTTACTGTATAATGGTAGCTTTGGGAATGGATGGATTCAAGCATTTTTCTGTCACAAAAGCTGGTATTGTGAAAAGAAAGTTTATGAGAAGTTACAGATTGTATGCGATCCTTGGCACAGCTCCCAAGTGACTAGGAAGGTGTGCAGAAGTATTATGAAGGGTGGTTGCCTTGCTTCATGTATCCACAGAGAAATCAGAATGCTTGTGTCAGCAGGAATTGGTGAGCATAAGGTTGTAGTAGCAATGACTGTCTTAGTCTCACTGATCATATGCCAGGCCCTATTTTTATTTCCTTTATTTACAGGTCTCAATGCTGCAAAATCAGGGCCGAGAGATGATGATTGTCACCAGTGGGGCTGTAGCTTTTGGAAAGCAGCGGTTGCGCCACGAGATCTTGCTTTCTCAGAGTGTGAGGCAAGCACTTCATTCAGGCCAGAGTCAGCTAAAAGATATGGTGAGAGGCTGGTGGCACTCCTGCTTTTCCTTGGGTGTTGGGTACTACCTGTTCAAGTCACTGCCTGACAGCTGCTCTTTGTCTTTGTAGGCTATTCCAGTCTTGGAGGCCCGAGCCTGTGCAGCAGCTGGGCAGAGTGGCCTAATGGCTCTGTATGAGGCTATGTTTACACAGTATAGCATCTGTGCAGCTCAAGTAAGGCAATCCTTCTTTCCTTGATTGATTTGCTACTTATGGAGCTTCTTATTGTCACATCAGTGCTAGCTTGTGCAAGAGTGCCTTGCTAAATATTTCTGAGAAGGAGGTATCTATTGTCTAGATAAATGAATATGCTTTTTCTTTTTGGAGTTCAGGTGTGTCCCGCTCTTTTTCAGCAGGGGAAGGTGTGTTAAGATCTCTTCACAAAAGCTGACGTTGGTGGTCCAAAGTGAGGGTTTAAAAACTGCAAGTGACTAAACTGTGACAGTCTGTGAAGTTGATGGAAGTGCATACCCACACTTCAGAACTTGCTGTCCATCTGCTCTTGTGATGGTATGGGTGGCCTGGGTCTTATACTGAAGGCTGCAACTGTATGAGTTGAACTACTCTTAAATAAGCTTCTCTTATCTTAGATACTCTGAAAATACAGAATTGCTTTAACTGTGAGGCCTTAACTGTTTAGAGACTTTTAACAAATTCAGGAACCAGTTCCTCTTGGAGGAACCTCTTACTGTAATATGGTAGAGCCAGTATGGCCACATTGTTTATAATATACCCAAAAATCACTGTAGGTCATGCTGGATTGTCATCTTGTTCAAATCTGTACACGACTGTCATTCCTTTGATATAAAAGAATTAATTGCCCATGCCAAAAAACTTAGCATACACATTGATTCCAAGTGCTGTTGTACATTTGAGTGGTGGAGTTGTTTGCTTAATTCTCAGATGTCCAATGACAGAGTAAAACAAAGAAAAAGCCTCTCCAGGGCAGACATTGATGGTGTTTTTTGTCTCAAAATACCAAAAGAAAGGGGTGCTATCTGTGTGCAGGAGGTTTCAGAAGAGCAGGTGAGTTCTAGGGAGCGGAAGAAAAGAGTCTTGATATAAAGCATTCTTTTCTGCTCACTACAAGTAGGAGCATTAAAGTGGGAGAAAAAACTGGAAAGGCAGTGTCTTGAGCAATCTGTTGAATTGTCTTGGATCTTAGTAGTTATCACGAGAATCTATATTCGGATTACGATCTTTTTTTTCCAAGTTCATCCTTGGAGTGTGTGACCTACTAGCTTGAGATAGGCTATTACAGGTTTTAGTGGAATAAATCGAATAATATTGTGGAAAGAATATTTCTCACTTGTATTCTATATCTTTTAAATGTGGCTTTTGTTTCTTTAGTGACCCAAAAGGCATGACTGCTCTGTTATGACATGTTTGTACATGGGTTCGTGTGAAGGTCTCGTAAGAAAGGTGGTGGGCTAAGTAGTTTCTTTCTTCCTTTTAGATTTTAGTCACCAATCTGGATTTCCATGATGAACAGAAGCGTCGCAACTTAAATGGAACATTACATGAGCTTTTAAGGATGAATATTGTCCCTATAATAAACACTAATGATGCAGTTGTTCCACCTCCAGAGCCAAACAGTGATCTGCAGGGGGTAAATGTGGGTAAAGTATTGCAAGGGGAGGCGGTCCTGCTTGCAGATGGTGCAGCGCTAATGTGTACTTGATTAATGCCATAGCCGGGGTCTTCTGAAGTCTACAGCAGAGAAACAAAGATACAGAATTAGTTGGTGGGCAAAGGGTACTGGCTTTGACTGTGTGTGTATTTGGCATTATACAGTGTTGTGGGGTGAAACCAGGGCAAATCCTGTCTGCTTTACCAAAAGCAGGCATGCTTCTGCAGGTCATCTGATGCAACACCCCTTCTAAAAACAGCATCAGAGGCACAGTTAGTGCCTCTTGCCCTGTCACTGGGCACTAAAGTGGAGAATGCAAGTACTGGTGACACTGCTTGTTGTTTGGATACCACTTTACTGAAGCATATGTACTTTCCCACAAAGATCACTGTTGAAGTTTCCAGTGGTGTGAAAAAAGTATTTCAGAAGGACTTGTTAGTGCTGAGGTAGATTGCTATATTTATGTTGGCACCAAATATTTCTTAGTTCCTCGCACTGTTCACAGATTCTGATATGCATGTGTATTGCAGGTAATTAGTGTAAAGGATAATGACAGTCTGGCAGCACGACTGGCTGTGGAAATGAAAACTGATCTCCTGATTGTTCTTTCAGATGTAGAAGGTTTGTGAATAATTTCTTTAATTTCTGGTTTTAGTGAAGCACATCAGAATGTCAAACCTGCCTCTTTTCCTTTTTACGGATCTCTTCACTTCATCTATTTTACAAGGACAATTGCAGTGTACTACAATAACTCCTTAAGGCCTGTACCCAATGTTGGTGCTGTGGCGTAAGCCACACACTGCTGAGTCTGCGTGGATGAGAATGCGTGTGAACCTGAGACCTGTTCCAGATCCCACAATACCACATGAACTGTGGTGGTATTCTAGCTAGGTGGAACTGCTAGCTTCTCAGAGTTGTATGATGGTAAGGAATAGTATGCAGGATAAAAGCAATGTGTCTTGTAACAGGAGTATAAACCAAATGCTATTCTACAATGATTTGTTTCTTCTGGCATCAGGTTCTGTTAGTGAATTGTTGCTGTATTACAGGTCCTGATCATTGCTTTCCGGATACCTGGGTCTTGCTAGCTTTTTCTGTCTCCCTTACTTTTGGCTTGCACTGCTATAGTCTTCTGAGCTGTGCTGTTGTGACATAAGCCTGTCACCTGTGGATGTTGAACTTTGTTTTCCTAGAGCAAGGAGGGTAGTGGGTAGTGGGTTTCAGATCAATGCAGTCCACCTTAACCCACATATTCTTCTCATCTACAGATGGGATTCTTTCATTAGATCCTGGCCTGCAGCACATGCTTGAGGGTCTGAAAATAAAAGAGGTGTCTTTCCATAAGCACAGATTCTTTTAGCAGGTGCAGCTATGTTTTATGGTTAATTCTAATCAAAATTAATGTATTAGAACAGCTCATGAAGACAATAGTCAGAAGAGTTTTTTAAAAAACCCCAAAACCATCACACCTGCCCTCCAAGCTTATTCATTCGATTTGACAACTTGATTATGAAAAGATGTCCTCTACTTCCTAAGCAATCGGGGTGGGCACAGATACACTGCACTTCTGCACTCTAATTTCTTTTAGCAGTATTTGTGCACATAGAATTTCTGGGAAGTATAGTGGTTTAGTTGAAGTTTAATTCATTAGGTCAACCACAGTGTCCTTCAACTCCAAACATAGTGACATAAATTGCTTGATTTAAAAAAAAATGCTAATAAGAATATGTCTCCTGTAGTGTTGTGTTCCTTCTTAGTAGAGTTCAACAGTTACCTTTTTTACATGTTTCTGAATTGCCTGTTTTCTCACTGTGCAACCCACCATTCAAGAATATCATCTGAGTCTTTGGTGAGGAGGACTATTCTTTGCCTGTTCAGATTTTGAACATTTAGAGGCTGTAAACTATCTCAAATCTCAACCAGATGTCATTACCTCCCAGCTTGCTTGCTCCTATTCAGCATGTGGGTTTTTGGTTTCTTACTTTTTAGGCTTTCAATAAAACCATACCTTTTGGGTCTGCCAGTTAAGAATTTTGTGCTTTCAGTCCCACAAAAAGAAGGGTTCAGTTAACGTTTTTAATTCTGTGAAGTGGAACACAGCTTTTTAGTCTCATGTTGGTTGTTTTTGTTGGATTGGTTTGGTGGGGGTTTTTTATTTGGTTGGTTTTGTTTTTTGGGTGGTTTTGTTGTTGTTTTTTCATGAGTGAGTTTTAGACATGAGGGTATATAACTGTTTTGTATTATTTATTTCAGGACTCTTTGACAGTCCTCCAGGCTCTGATGATGCAAAGCTTATTGACATATTCTACCCAGGAGACCAGCAGTCTGTAACATTCGGAACCAAATCCCGAGTGGGAATGGGTGGCATGGAAGCCAAGGTAGAAATATGGAACATTTGCTTCATAATCAGGAAGGGAGCTACGTGAGGCAATTGTGCTTTGTGCTGCTGTTCAGATGGATCTTGGCAGGCTGTAATGGGACTTGGGAGTTCCCATGGAATGGGAATGAGTAGGCAGGAACCTTAGGAGTTCAATCAAAGGAAATGCTGAGTTTTATGCCTAGGGACACTAGTATGGGCTGGAGAATTGACTGACTTGAATGCAGGTTCAGTGAAAATTGCATAGGCGTCCTGATAGATGCCAAATGGAATGTACATCTGCAATATAGCCTTTGGGCAAAGCAGTCCAACAGTGTCCTGGGTTGTGTGAAAAAGAACATAGCCAGCAGGTTGAGGAAAATGATCACTTGCATCTACTCTGCACTAGTGAAACCACATCTTTAGAGTTTTGTCTGGTCCTAGACACTGCAGTACAGGAAGGACATGGCATGCTACAGTGAAACCAACAGAGAGCCATGAATGTGATTAAATGATTGGAGCACTGTCACACTAAGAGAGGCTGAGAGCTAGGATTGTTTACACTGGAAAAGAGAAGATTTGGGTGCAAGTAGCTGAAGAAAGGGTTTAGAGAAGGCAGAACCAGATTTTTCTCTGGTATCCAGGGAACAGACAAGAGGCCATGGGCACAGAAAAATACAGGTGATTAAACTGAAATGTAAGAATTTTACAGTAAGCTTGCTGAAGCAGTGAAGCAGGTTGCCAGGAGAGCCCATGGATTCTCGGCTTGGAGATGTTCAAAACCTGATGGTGTCTTGCGTAACTTGCTCTATTTGACCCTGCTTTGAGCAGGCAGTTGGACTGTATGATTTCCAGGGATCCTTTCCAGCCTCAGCTATTCTTTGAGTACCCTGAAATGGTGTATGAGGTTGCTTTTGCTTTTTTTTTTAGGTCCATATACGACTTGAAAAGAGCAAGTAAAGAATTACACTCCGGTAGATTTTTAAAAAGCTGACATTTGGAACTGTATCTTAGCATTTTAAATTAAACTAAGAGTCAGTCCTAATTCTTTCTCATTTGATAGTTCAAGGACTTTGGGAATCCCCGTCTCTTAAATGTGATGTAGTACCTCCCTCTCCTTTCTGAGTTTGTACGATGTACTGTTTCCTTCTGAAAGATATATTGGTGGACACCAAGGTGCTTCAGTTTTTGAGTGCAGGATTAGTAGAAGTGGGAGTGCTAATAGGTTTTAGTGCTGTGTACAGTCAGGTTGTCTCAGTATTCATTGCTGTGAGTATGTAAACATGGGTGTGTTGTGTGACTTCAGCATGTGACTCTCATGAGGCTGATACACACTGCTGTAAGTATTCATTGCTGCAGGTTTCCCTGAGACGTGTATGGAAATTTGTCTGTAAAAAACAAAGCAGATTTTGACTAAGCAGGAAAAGACCAAAATAAAATTCTTCACCAGTTGTGTTATTGATTATTCACTTTTCTGAAGAATCAGATAAGGCACACTCTTAAGTAGCAGAGCACGGACTGGAAGGTGGCAAAAGGAGGAGGTGTGGGATGTACAAAGCTTATTCAGAAATTACTTTCCCTTCTCTGGCTTCTAGGACAGTTTAAACTATGCTGGGTATTGAAGGTAAAACTGCCAAGGTCAGAGAGTACTGTTATTGTAAAAGTAATGATCTGTTAGTTATTTGGTTATTAGTCTTTTCAGTCAGGTAGAGGCAAATCTTGATGCAGGTGTTGTAACAAAAATTTCCTGGAGTTGATAAGGTAGGTGACATTTTTGGAAAACTGTAGCAGCAATATGTAGAAACCAGATGGTGGCTCAAAGAAAAAAAATCTCAATTTTCAGTATGAAATTTGAGCAATAGTGAAGCAGCTGATGGTCTTGTGGTAGCCGAGTTTGATGTGATAGGCCTATCTGTAGACATATTTGTGTTTCATAGCTGTAATACCAAATTGTAGAACTGTATTAGGAAAGCACAGAAGTAACAGAGAAGCTTTTGCAATTAAATAAATGACACATAATTAAATATAGTAGTGGATAATATTGCCCATACCTTAACAGGGAAAAGAAATGAAGGAAACCACTGGCAGTACCTCTTCAGCAGGTAGCATCTGGGATTTGAGAGAAATTATACTCTGCTCAGAAATGTGCAAAGAGGCTAATCTTAGCACCAGTCTGTACACAGGGATTTCAAAGGATCGTTACTAATGATGTAAATTTAACATACTGTAGAAAGATTAAGCAAATGTCAGTATTCCAGCACTGAAGTTCAGAGATTCCCGAAGTGTGTTGGATGCTCTTTGAAGGCATAAGCAGTCGATCTGGACATCAGAGTGGACCAAGAAGTCATGTTGAGAGTGGTGATTGAAATAACCAGTGAATCTCTTGCAACTGGCTCTGTCCTTTTCTGTAGGTGAAAGCAGCTCTGTGGGCCCTGCAAGGAGGCACTTCAGTAGTGATTGCAAATGGTACCCATCCAAAAATCTCAGGTCATGTCATCACAGATATTGTAGAAGGGAAAAAAGTTGGAACTTTTTTTTCAGAGGTAAAACCTGCAGGTGAGTACAGAGTTAATGTGTACCTTGAGAGTTGCAGAGATTTCCTGAAAAATAAGAGTTAAAATTTGTCTAGAGCTGTGCAGTAACTGAGAAACCACCCAGTTCTGCTTGTAAAATGGATTTTGAAAGATGCCTTCTAGTAGGGTTAGAAACTGCTGAATTCCCTGCTCTTCTTCCCTCCAGCTGATAAACTGGTGCATCAGACTTGCATTTGAATAATGCAATGAGTAGAGTAGAAGTTTTGCCTTCTGTAGTCTTAAGAATTATCATCAAGTATCAAAGATTTAATTGTGAAAATACAGATATAGAATGTGCTCCTGAACTAAGGTAGTTCAGTTTAGGTTTTGGTTTTTTTGTCATTAATTTCTTTTAGACGTAGTCTTCTGGTATGGTAAGTAGGAATGTTTTCCTACCACTGCATTGCTGGAAGTGTGTAATTGCTGGATAAAAATCAGACCAAAGATCCATGACCTTAGCAGAATAGATACTGGAATGATACTTTTGACTTGCGCTCTAAGCCAAGCGAATTTCTTTGTGTATAGTAATCCTGAATGGATTCATTGTATAAATGGGTCATGTCATCCTTTGAATGCACTTGGTTAGCCCCACTGGAATACGTTGGTATCAGCAGTAAAGCTTTTAATCTTGTGATCCCATTCCAAGTCACAAATATGGGTAAGTAGCAAAGGTCCATCACAGGCGAGATTTCCCGATGTTTACTCCCGTCGTTGTTGCGGTGTTTACTCCCGTCGTCCCTTTGTCTTCTGTCTTCCAAAACCCACACTTGGGAAATTCAAGTGACTTTTAAAAATCAAGTACGTCTGCTTACATACATAATTTTTCTGCAAGAACACTAAAAAAAAAAAAAGCCATATTTTGTGAAGTATGATATCACTTCCTTCAAAAAGGTGTTTTAAGATGTCATATATTAGTCTAACTAATCTCATATCCACAAGTTTTTTTCTTACACTTCCCACTGTACCTCTCCATAATTTCTACCCTGGCATTTCCGTGGGTCTCTTCTTAAATGGAAGTTGGATTAAGTCACGTGGTTTACAGGCTATTTCAGCAGAGTTAAAAATGGCAGTTTTTCCATGAGCTACTTGTAAATTCTTTGCAGAAATGCTGCCTGAACGTGGTGACTTGAAACAGAAACACAATCTGGTTTATGTAATGTCAGCACCTTGCTTCTAAAATGCATACAAGGAAAGACACAGCAATTTTTCTGCAAGCTGTTACTAGGGTTTTGGCTTCCATTATTGTTTGTGTGTTCCCATGCATACAATGCTCAGGTGGAATACTTAATACAGTACTTAAACTTTTCAAAGTTTACCTCTTTTCTCTCCATAGCCTACTATGCCTTAGAGACTTAGCTATCCTAGTTTTTCTTTTGCCCTTTATCAAGTCTTTTTGATAAGTGCTGCACACTTGCTGTGACACGGAGGCAGAATCTTTGTGGTGATTCTTTATGTAGGGACCATAACAGTACTTTTGTGTCAGGTACAGATTTTTCTGTATTAAAATACAACATTTTTCTTGAATTTGTTTAAAAAAAAAATGTACCAGCTTTCATGCTCTGAACAAGGAATTGGAAGATGAACAGGCTAGCGCTCACTTCTGCCTATGCTGTTTCTTTGTCTGCATAGCATATTTTTGGGTTTTTTTGCAGGCCCCACTGTAGAACAGCAGGCTGAAATGGCTCGAGCTGGTGGCAGGACCTTGGCGGCTCTACAGCCTGAGCAGGTGACAGAACAATGTGAACAAATTATTAATACTCTACATGTGTAGCAAATTTTACAACACAGATTGACAACATACATGTGCCCCTTGGGAGAAGAATATATGATTTCTGTGCCAGATCCATTGTTTGTATTGTAGCCTGCTTAAAGCTGAGAAAAGCAAAAAGATTGTGTTCCCTGTGGCTGTGAAGTAATGCGGGCTTTCATGTTTCATGGGGTTTATAAAAATTTTGTTAGCATCAAGTAACACACAGAAGTGAATTGTGATCATAGCTGCTAAGAAGTGACTGGAATAACTTGGTCCATTTGTGCCTCTGTGGAATTTAGTGTACAACATGCATACAAAAGCAGAGCTGTAGACAATTACTACTCTGCAGCTGCGTGGGTATGATGTGGTACAAAGTGCTCTTAAAGGAAGGATGTGTGAGTTTGGTGGACAAGACTGGGCAAGGAAAGCAAGATAATAAAAAGGTAAAGGTTGAAGCGGTGTTCGGTCTTCCTTTTCAATGTGATACAGGCTGGAAAAATCAGCTGGCCAAGTATCGGAAGATTTAAGATAGTGAGGGGACGTGGTCAGCAGAAATGGACTATAGGAACTAGATGTCAAACAGAATTGAGTAACAAGTCAGTTCAGAAACCGTTTTCTCTTTCAGAGAGCAGAGATTATTTATCGTCTTGCTGACTTACTAACGGACCAGAGAGAAGAAATTCTCTTGGCAAACAAAAAGGACTTAGAGGAGGCTGAAAATAAAGGTACTGTTTCAAATCCTTCTGTAGTAATACTGTTAACTTGGACCTCTCTGGTCCTCAAGACAAATGAGCAGAACTAGAATCTTCTGTCGCCCTAGGATTGGGCAGTATGGTTGACACAGATTACTGAACCTTGGACTTTGAGAGCTGGTCACTGTAAACAGCTGCAGCCTCCTTCATTGCATAAAACAGATGCCTTCATCAGAGAACATACTGAGGCAGTGCAAAATACCAAGTGGTGTATTGTAAAAGAAAAAAAGAAAATTGAACAAATAGGTCTCTTACTGTCATGCATAAAGTGTTTTCTGGACTGGTTAATTTAATATTTGGTTCCTGAAGGGAAGGCTGTCTTCTCTGCATTGAAGTTGATGCTCCTCAAAACACCCGTTGTCTCCTTCTGATTGAGGAAGATTCTATTTAGGTGGCTCAGATGAACCCATCTTCTCTGTTAGACTGATGCTTTTATTGAGAAGCTGGAATTGAGATGTGTACATGTTGACATAGCAAATACGTGAAAAGGTCACATCATGAATTGTAATGCTCTGTGCAAGGCACCACTGAGCAGAGTATTTGAGGGGACATTGCTGGGTTAACTTACTGTTTGAACATATTTGGACTAGAAGATTCAAGTTCTTGCCCAGTTTGCACAGAACTGCTATGCGTGTGTCTGCACTTTGCTATTTCTGTTTGTAAAACAGAAATATTAAATTACTACCTGGACCTTCCAGAAATACTGCAAGGGCAGAAATTTGTAAAAAATTCAGTCATGCATTCAGTACATGAAACAGGACGAACCTTATCTTTCTTGGATGTTGGTGGTTTGTGCAGTTGCTTCATGTACAAAGCACCTAAACCTCATTAATTGAAAGTGTGGTGGGTGAAATCTTCATCATTTTTGAGGGGCTTTATTGTGACTACTGGGCTCGAGGCTGTGCTTTTTTTAATCTCTGGTAGATTACTTGCTAGTGTGTGTGTGAAATATCTTAGTTTTCCTTAGGTTCAGCACACATTTTAAGTAATTTCTGCTTGAGCCTAGGAAGACTATCTTCAGCACAACTTTTTTCTTTCTTTTAGGGAGATTAGCACTGCCTTTGCTGAAGCGCCTAAGTCTGTCTACTTCAAAGCTGAACAGCTTGGCTATTGGTCTGCGTCAGATTGCAGCATCCTCTCAGGACAGCGTTGGCCGTGTGATTCGACGAACTCGAATAGCAAAAGACCTAGATTTGGAGCAAGTGACAGTGCCAATTGGTGTCCTTCTCGTGATCTTTGAATCTCGTCCAGACTGTCTTCCACAGGTTTGTGAGGAAGGTAGATTACGCTGTTGGGTATTTCTGCTCTTGGGAGCAAGCAGAGAATGCAAGAAGTATTGTTTCAAAGGATTCTTACTTGGACTCATCTACAGCTGATTTTGTTGGCATCCCTGGTTTTTTTATGCAGAGATGTTTTCAGAACTTGCTTCTGCAGTGTTCAGTGTTAATCATTTGTCTTATGCTGGGAACAAGGCAGGTATGGTAAGGGCAAATGTCTTCCTCTGCAGCAGTGTGTGGAAGTTTTTTTTTCCCGCCCGTAATAAACTCCTTTGACAGGTGTCTGCTTTGGCCATAGCCAGTGGAAATGGCTTACTGCTTAAAGGAGGGAAAGAGGCAGCACACAGCAATCAAATTCTTCATTGTCTGACACAAGAAGCACTCTCTATTCATGGAGTCAGAGATGCAGTGCAACTGGTAAGTGCTTAGAGTTAAATCGACTATTTCTTTGCTATGGTATGTATAAAAAGTGAGGGCGAAACTTGAGAGTTCAAACTGTAAACTCTTTGTATTGCAACTACCACAGGTGAACACAAGAGAGGAAGTAGAAGATCTCTGCCATTTGGATAAACTGATAGATCTCATCATTCCACGTGGTTCCTCACAGCTAGTCAGAAATATCCAGAAAGCTGCTAAAGGAATCCCAGTGATGGGACACAGTGAAGGGATCTGTCATGTGTATGTTGACACGGATGCCAGTGTTGAGAAGGTCACACGAATAAGTAAGCTGTGGGAGGGTGACTTGAATCTTATGGGTGTAATTGAACTTTGAAGTATGCAATGTAGTTACAGTAATTTATAATTTATATAATATCCAAAATCTTTGTTGTAAATGTTATGTAACCAATTATCTACTCTTAAACCTCAGTCAGAGACTCAAAGTGTGAATATCCTGCTGCCTGTAATGCTCTGGAAACTCTCTTAATTCATCGAGACTTGCTGAGAACCCCGTTGTTTGATCAGATCATAGACATGTTGAGAGTAGAACAGGTTAGTCACTCACTTATGTTTTGGTTTGTGATTTTTGTTTGGTTTTTTCCTAAAACTTTAGAAGCATTTTGTCTGGCTGGTGTGTAGCCCTGTTTACATGGCATAACATTTTAGTTACCCATATGTGTCTTTCTGTGTGTCAGTGAACTTTGCTTCTCCACATAGCATCAAATGCTTCTGTAGAAATGATCTGAAAGCACCTTAATCTGAACAGTTACAGGCTGTTACTGGGATACCTTTGCTATATACTTCCTTCTATATAGCAAAAATAATCTTCTGCTAAGAAAGCATATACATAACCCTTTCTCTACCCTTTCAAATTCAGACAGATGCAAAGCCTTGTCTTCCTGAATCTATTCATTTAGCTTCTTACCTGAGTGAATTCCCTTCCTGTTTTTATCCTTTCTGAATTTGCTTCATACATGTGTTTTTAAAACTTTTTTTCTTGCATGCCCTTTATTCCCACACATTTTTCCTCCTGGTATGTCAAAGGATATCAAAAGGCCAGTGTACTAATTAGTTGTCTGGACACAAGCAGTCTTTTTTCAGTAAAGGTAGCAGAGATGCATCATGAAGAAATAGCCATGAAGTAGTATGAATTGTACATAAATCAAGGGTTTTCACACAGCACTGTGTATTTGGCAAAGAGAGTGCACAGGCAGTGATTAATGCAGGATAGAGAGGTCATATATTTTGATGATGTTAAAAGAGTTATAGTAAAAGAAGCTGATAAGTAGTCAAGGAGCGAGTTCCTAATGTTTGGGGTTTTTTAAGGTCTTGCTTAGTTGTTTCTTGGGAAGGGTAGAGTGCATGGTAGATGTTTGTATTTTGGGTGGGAGGAATATGAGTACTAGTGCATTTCCACCACCATCCCTAACCCATTGCCTTTTACAGTGGGGAGGGTATGACCTCTGTCTAATCTGACCTGACAACAAGAAACATGCAAACATTGGGCAGGATTATGCAATTAAAGTAATTCGTAGTTGCACAAGAAAATGCCAGTTTACAGACACTGTCTTAAAAGCCTCTACATTTAGTAGACTTATGCCTTATTTCACATTTATGCTTGTTTTGTCAGAATTTCTTGTGTTTCATTTGCATGGAATTTCTGTGCTGTATCTGTTCTAAATTATGTCTCATTGTTTAGGTGTTTTGGCAGAGGTTGATCACTTGTTAAAATCATCTTTACAATAACTGAAAAATATCTGTGTGAGGGTTTGGTTTTTTTTGAACCCAGTAACTCCTTTGTGTCTAAGATGTGCTTCAGAGAGGGCTGGTATCAATTTATAAAGTAAAAGAATAAAAGTCATTCAAGATATTAAGACTTCTGTAGGTGCAAACTTGGAAGGATTCCTTTCTCTGCATTGCAATTGCCGCGTTAAAACAAAGGCTGGCATTGGTATTTTAGCTGTTTTCCTAGCAATACTGTATTAACCTTTTCTGCCTGGTGACTAAATGATGTAATTGCTTTAAATAATTTCAGATGAGTGCTGAATTAGGAGCTTGTCATGGTAGGTAGCCAACCTAGCATGTCAGCTATTGTATCTTATAGCTAATTCACCTGTGTGCCAAGCTTCTTAAAGTATAGGTGTCTTTTTCTTGCACTGCATGCATGTTGTGGATTAACTCCACTCAGTGGCTAGGTGCCATCCAGCTGCCTGCTTGCTCTCCCCTGCTCCAAGTGGGACAGGAGGAGAATATTAGAGCAAAAGCAAGGAGCCTTGTCAGTTGACAGATAGCTTAAGGTAAGTGAAGGAAAGAGGAAAAAGAAAGGAAACAAAGAGGAGGAAACAACCCAATAAGAAAGTACACACCAAAACAAAACTAACCCCCCCCCCCCAACCAGTCCCCCAAAACACGCAAAAGGCAAAGCTAATTACTTGCTGTCTGCAACAGAAAAAACAATGCCCGGCCAGTGTCTTCAGCAATGCTTATCGTCTGCAAAAATCCCCTCCCCTTAGTTTGTATTGCTGCACATGACATTGTGTGGCATGGAGCACCACTTGGGTCAATTCTGATCAGCTGTTGGCTGTGGCCCCTCCCAACTTCCTGCACATTCCCAATCTTCTTGCTAGGGGCACAGAGATCGACGGGGGGGGCATGTGGGGGGTGTGGAAAGGGAGCCTTGATGCTCTGCAAGCTCTGTTCAGCAACAGCCAAAACACTGGTGTGTTTTTAACACTGTTTTAGTCAGGAGTCCAAAACATAGCACCCACAGGGACTTCTATCCAGCCCATACTGAATACAAGAACCTACAGTTTCACCTGAAAGGCTCAGCTAACTTCAGTAGCTACAAACAAAATGTTTCTGGTGTTGCAGGTGAAGATTCATGCTGGCCCAAGGTTTGCGTCTTACTTGACATTCAGTCCTTCAGAAGTAAAATCTCTGCGCACAGAATACGGGGACCTGGAGTGCTGCATTGAGGTGGTGGACAGTGTTCAAGAGGCTGTTGAACATATCCACAAGTATGGAAGTTCCCATACGGATGTTATTATCACAGACAATGGTTAGTGACCAGGCTCCTTCTTTAAGCTGCTCTTTTGGCTAGACTGCTAATTGCTGGTGTTAGTGCAGCTAACTACATTGTAGTAGTTTGTCTCTTGGGTCTGTACCAATTCAAAACCTTACTAGAGCTATGCCAAGGCAAACTAAACCAAGCCCAGAACTTCTGAGAAGCAGCGGCATTTAAGATCACGTTGATCTGTGGCTGACCAGTGTGAGTTAAGTAGGCTCCTGTTTCTGTACTTCTTGCTGAGCTTAAATGCATGTCACTAAAAGGTATGCATTTGATACCATAACCACTGCCACAGGACCTGGTGAGCTAATGGTTTCTACTGGAAATAGAGTTGCTCTTGAATGTCTGGCTACTGACCTCCAAGTTCACACACCTGCATATGGCATTTCTGCATTGTAGTTCTTGAATATTACCTGCAATAGCAACCGAGTTTAGGATTTCTTGTAATATTTGCAGTTGTATCTGCTTGATAAGCATACTGGGAGGAAGGTAGAAATGAGCGTGGCTTAGCCCAGGCTGCTTAAGTACTGTCTGATAAACTTGCATGTGAAAGTTGTACTGGTACGTATGGTCACTATTTTATGCTCTGTTCATTGGAATACATGGCCATTCTCTATGTAATTGATTTTATTTTTGTCTCTGCCTCTTTCCCAGAGAAAACAGCAGAGTTCTTCCTTCAGCATGTGGACAGTGCTTGTGTTTTCTGGAATGCCAGTACCCGATTCTCCGATGGCTATAGGTTTGGACTTGGTAAGAGGGAAGATACTGCAGGGTTATGACTGCAGAATTTTCTGTTGTGTGAAAAGTGTGGCAGTATGGACTCTGAAAGACGGGACTAGTCTCTTATCTTATTGTCTAATAAAAAGTTTTCAGGAAAGGTACTGTACGAAAAGCCAAAGCCTAGAAATTTCATCCACACAAAGAGGTTTTGGATCTTTTGAAGCTCTATTCAACTGCAGTAAAGTGTGTGGCATGCATAAAAGTGACAGAACAATTCAATACAGGATGTGAAACTGCTGAACAGCTTTCCTGTTGTTTCTCTTTCTAATGATGGTGTAAAGAATGCAGTGCTTCAGTCCTGCTGGGCAGATTGAGATGCTGTCCAGTGTGCCAGTCCTGCAGTGTTAAGGAATGAAGGGTAGAAACCAAACTGACTATCAACTGATTAAATAAAAAGGTGCACCTACTTTGAATTGCAGAAGACAAGGGAAACTTCCCTTGATGAGATAGAAAATCAGAAGTCTCTGCATGCTATTACTGTGTCAGCTGGAACAGTGTTACATCTGACTAAAAAATTCCAGTTAAGGCCTTCCAATATCTCCTCGAGGTGATACAAAAGGATGTAAGATCATAATCTTGACTAGTTTAGCTTTTTTTCTTTTTTCAGGGATTATGCCCTTAGGTCAGTCTAAGGGCAATGTAAGAGATACCCCTCTCTCTCTTGCATCTTTCTTTCTAGAAGTAACTGTAGCAACCAGAAGTATAAACATTACAATTAATAATGTAATAGTTGATCTCCTCAAGCTTCTCTGTCATGTAAATGGAACTGGTATTTGGAGAGGAGCAGAGAATGGCAGGTCCCTGAAAGGCAGGCAGTTTTTTACTTAAAAAGTGTTTACTTAGTTTACATGCTAAAAACATTTAGTATGGAGTGAACATCATCAGAGGATTAACTACCTTTATCTTGGGTGTTTCCTACAGGTGCTGAAGTGGGAATTAGTACTTCGCGTATCCATGCACGTGGACCGGTGGGAATTGAAGGACTCTTAACTACAAAGTGGTTGCTTAGGGGGGACAATCATGTTGTTTCTGACTTTTCAGAGCATGGGAGCATGAAGTATCTTCATGAAAGCCTCCCTCTCCCTCAGAGAAATGCCAACTAAAAACGCTGGGGAGAAATCCCGGGATACAATTATTTCCTGAAGATGTTCAGCCTTCAGGATAATCTCTGGTGAAGGAGTTTGTTTTTCATCTTCAGAAACACCGTCCTTGGTCGTTTTACAGTACAATGAATACAAAATGATCCCATCAATAAGAATTCCCAGCCCTCTTGCCCCCCTCCCCCTTTCAATTTCTTTAGACAATATCTGCAAACTGACCTTACTTCTTCTCCCAAAGACAGATTTTTTCAAATCATACAGGTAACATAAGGAAGGATTTCAGTATCAACTAAATTCCCCTTTTATCCTGGTGCTCCTTTATCAAATATGTTTGGTGGTGGAGCTTCATTTTTTTTTTTTTCCCCTAAGTTTTGTTTCATTTAAGTAACTGTTCTGGAGAACAGACTTGGTAGTTTTGGTTTTGAGGGGTTTTTTCATTAGTCTTAGGATCATGGCGTCTCTTGAAGGCCAGAAAGCTTTATGTTTAATTTCTTTGTCTTGATCAGTCTTGAGGTAGGGAGACAGATGTTCCAAATGTATAGTAAGCTTTTGACCAAGAAACCTTTTATATCTAAGTCTTTGTATTGTTGACTGTTGTAGATAAATAATGTAATTGTCTACTACATTAATTTTGTTACTTATTTGTATCAAAAGTTTTTTTTTTTTTCGGTTTTATATAAAACTTACTCCAACACCACTTCCATGATGGCTTGTCCAGAATGAAGCTCTCTACCTGCACGAGCACTTTCCGTGGTGTACTGCAGCCCCACGCGCCAGAGCTCCCCGCTCGCTGCAGGACATCTTGCTCTCGCTTCAGCGCCGCTGGGGGGGTCCCCGTCTGTTACTGCCCCATCAGGGTGCTGTTTCCTTTCTCTGCTGCTATCCTGGCATGGGTGGCAGACACACTGTGCACGGGATCTGGTGCTGCTGCACCTCTTTCTTGGTCACAGGGGCATCACGATGGGGCATGCGGTGCGTCTCCCCTCTGAGCAGATGCTGAGGGCCAGTGGACATGGATGAGGCAAGTGAGACACCTCGGTAGGCGTGGATGGCTCCTGTTTGCTGAAGGTGGCGTGGCAGAGGAGCTCAAATCAGCGCCAGGGCAGGGAGTGGCAACGCAGAGGCTACAAGGGGGACTTTGCGTGGCCGTGAGGGCCACAGTGCTGTTGCGGCCATAGGCAGTGCGTGCGCTCAGCCCGGGGTGCACGGACATCCAGCAGCAGGCGGGCCCCAGAGCAGGGTGGTGATACTGAGTCTCACCTGCCTGGGTTTGCTGGTGAGTAGCAAAGAATATGGCTTCAAAAGCTGTTCCTCTGAAGTGAAGATGAGGGAAAGATGCAGAAGGAGGAATGGAGGTCTCTGAGATGGGGGGG
>VWZN01011808.1:20121-31683 GCA_013396955.1 Regulus satrapa | reverse complement strand
AAAAAGAAAGATAAAACAACCCCCAACAATCATAAGCTGCTTAACTGGGATACATAGGAAGTTTGTGGTATTATCTACTTACTTTCTCTTGAATAAAATGGTATATAACATGGTGTTCCTATATCTCTAGCACTCTCTTAATTAGGTCTGTATTGTATTACTGTTTTCAATGCTGAGAGCTGATTCTTTTGCCACTTCCCATGCTGAAAATCACCTTACTCTCTGACCATTAGAGGTTCTTTAGGAGTATTGCACACTAAATATTAAAAATATAAATATTTTTTCCCTAAATTTTTTAAATTAAAAAATAAATCACACAGTTGCTGTGCAATTGCATGAGGATCATACAACAATAGTGAGCAATAATAGATCAGACTGTAAAATTCAAAGATCTTTACACCTCCTGGTGTAACTTATATTGAAACTATATTTAAAATTATCCCATCAAATCAAGTGGTGCAGTTGTAATTTTCTTGTCAAAACCTGCAAAATATGTAAAATGCTCACAAAAATTGCAGGCTCAAGGGATATGCTTTTCTGCACTACATGCACAATGAATTCAGAGGACCCCTAATACAAAAATCATAAAGTCTTTTAAACATTTGTCTGTTCTTAGCTTTTACCTAGAAACTACAGTTACATTAACTGGTCATGAGGATTTTAATTAATATACATCAGTAAAATTCAATTAAAATTTATTTCTAGGATTGTTCTTTAACTCAAAACTTGTATAGTACAATAGAAAATATTTAGCTCAATCTATCATAAAACTGAAAAATCAGCAGATTTATCATTGCTCTAAGCCTTGATGTTGAAAGGCATAGGAGCTAATTTGTCTCATCACTGAAGTGACTCTCTAAATTGTCTGCCATCATTTGCCTTCCTGCATTGTGAAGCCTGGACCATACTTGATCTGAATAGGTGTACTACATGGATAATCAAGCAATTGTGGTACTACAGATGCCCAGTGATATTAGAATTTCTGAACATTTATTTGGTATGTCTCTTGAATATACATAAAACACCCTATTAGTGTCCAGAACACGAGAGATAACTTGGGGAAAATACAGTCAAGATGCCTAGGAGCAACAAAAGGGACAGCAGAAATAACTGCTCTCCCATGCCTTACATTGAGATGCTATGAGCTATAACTGCTCTGTAGAAGCCTGGAGTTTGCTAAGGTAACAAAAACCATTTTCCATGTTATTCTTTAAGCAATTTTTATAAAGAATAAATAGGGTAAAGTCTGCATAAAGGAAGAACAAATAAATGGCAAACTTTTTGTTATTATAAGTTTCCTAAAGCACTTTGTTTATTTTTGTTTTCTTTATATAGAAATGGTGGCTAGGTATTTTCAAAAGCAGTGTTAATTCCTTAAAATCCCTGAGATCTTTTGGAACTTTTTGTCTTTTGAGATGCTAAGATCCATCTCCTGTATGGAAGGAATTAAAGTGAAGTTATAATAACAAACAGATTCAGGAAAAGCCTTTTCTGTATTATCACAAGTCCATCAGAAAATGAAATAAAAAATAAAAAGGACTGAATGGTGTTGATTTGCTTTTGACTAGAGCAAAAGTTACAGAATAGTTAAGGCAAAAGTAATCAGAATTAAATTTTAAAAAATTAAAAATTACACGGTGTCCTATCTCAAGCATTCTCAGTACTATTCCATCTGCAGGGAGAGTTCATTTAGGTTCCCACTGAACTTGTGCAATTTAATTCTTCATAGTGAGGACGAAGTCATATTGAGATTTGAGACAAACATCACCTTGTGTGTGTGGCTCTTTTTGTCTGTCTCTGTGAAGAGAAAGCAGGAAGGCAGTTTCAATAAAGCTTCAAGACTGACCCATAAAGCTTTGAAAAATAATATGCATGTTTTCATACACTAACTAACACTTAATAATACAACTTTAAAGAAAACCAACAAAACTATAATCTTATCTGGAAGGGGTCATTTCACATGAATATTGATCAATAAATAGCATTTTTATTCTAGACTTAATTTTAAACTTAAGTATGTGCTAAATTCAATATATTCTGTGTAATATCTAAACCTTTGGCATATAACATTCTGAATTTGTTTTTACTGATTTTAACTACAAGAGAAATTAGAAGAGGATAAGGATGTCTATATGTCTGTTTTTCCACAGTCTGACAGCAGTTGGAACCTGTGTCCTGGCCAGGACCCTCCTGAAGTAATTATTTGTTTTCACATACAGGAGAAATGTGTTTTCTGCACCTACTGTTTTTCACTCTTTTATTTGCTCCTCCTCTGGTTCTGCTTCCCAGATGTGTCAGGTGGGCTCAGCTCTGCCCTGCCATGGGTCCATTTGAACCAGCTGGGCACAGGGCAGCCTCTGGTTTCCTGTTACAGAGGACTCCCTGAAGTCTATTTCTCTCGAGACTTTGTCAACTACAGCCAACACAATACCTCACTGGCACAGCAAGTGGTGAAAACACAGTGTGAAGATATTACATTTATTTGTAATACCAGGTTTCATTGGCTGATCAAAAAATTGACTGAACAGGAAATGGTTGTGTCCATTAACCCATGTCTTGCAGAACAAGTAAAAGGTGAGCTTTAACTCAGTAGATGCCACAGAACTTCTTTTCTGAGGACTATTGAGGACACCACTAGGGTGAAAATGCACTAAGGCATAAACTAGTGTTGTAGTTGTAGTTCTGCATGGTATGGCAGACTATACAGCTGTGATCTGTTGCAGCCCTCCTTAGACATAAACTTACTATTATGGTGAAGGCTGAGTGAAACAACACTGGTGATGCTTCCATCATATATGAGAAACAGAAGAAGCTCTCACAGTCCTTCTTAGTGTAGTGCATATAAAACACCTAAAAGTTTTTATAAAAACACTACTCATACCTCCAGCCATATGCAAGTTGAATAAGAAATTGAGTTAGATGGTGAAAAACTTTTGCTGGAAAATTCAATTAATTAATTGACATTCAATTAATGTATATATTGTTTAGTAAAAGTTTGGATGTTCATGGATGGGAATATCCAGATGCAAGTACAGAAGCCAAAGAAACATCAATACAAATACTTTAGACTCTGAAAGAAAGCCAGCTGGGGAACAGAGCACTGGCTGAAAAGAACACTTGTATCTTTGAACATTGAAAATACTTTCTCTTGCATGATCTTTCCTGGATTCTGAAAGGGTTTTTTTGTACACCTTGAAAATAAAGAGCCTCACATAAAAAGTATATGACTATAGTACATATCTGCTCTTAAAACCAAATGATGGCTACCTACTCTATTAAAAACAGTAACAATTGTGTTAGTAGTGAGATCTTTTTTGAAGAGGAAATCAAGGATTTACCCAAGGGAAGAAATTATGAACTGAGATTCCTGTTGAGCATTATGAAGTCCAAGATAGCCAAAGATGCTTTAAAGTCAGATGCTGAATCTTCACAAAAGGAATTATAGCAGCATCTGGAAATTTCCCAGGAAGAGCTTGGAGAAAAACTTAAAAGAAGAAGGAAAAATACCTCAGTTAATCAATGGCAAATTGTCAATGTTCATTAGGAAAATCAATAACAAATGGTCCCATCATTCAGTAGTAAAGAGAAAACAAGGGGTAATCAGCAATCTGGGGTTTGTATGTTATAGAGTTTCCTGGAAAACAAGGGAGGCTGAGAAAAGTGTAGCCAACTTTGAACTTGCTAAAAAAGTTGAGTTGTAGTAAGGAACTCAAAGACCAGATGGTTCACACTGAGAAGAAAATCAAAAGATCACAGACCTCACTGGCAGACAGCCACCTCAAATGGCGCTGATCCAGGCAGAGGACTGTAGTAAAACAGAGTAGTCCTTATCTTTCTAGTACATCTATAACCCTCAGAGGGAAGAATTTGGACTGTCAGATGCTTCTATTTGCCTTAACTTTCCTCACCTTATCATAAACTCTAGGGCTGACCTTTGAGGACATCATCATGTTCTTCCTCCTGGACTGGTTTGAAAGGTGCCTGATTAGAAAGCAGCATGATATAATAGTACCAGAATTCCTAACAAGTGACCAGATCTAAGTTTTTTGTAGTAGTACCCAAAAATCCAGACACGATTTTTTTCTTGGTTCTAACTCAGGATTTCTATCAGGATTTTCAAGAGTCAAAAGATCAATAAAAATTCCAAGATCAACTCCGAGTCAGATGGGACAGTGAATGGCCTCAAAAGCTGGGTAGTATTTAAAGCATCGGGAACGGGGCAAGTATCAGTACATCCGATTCCTTGGTTGTTTATTTGCACCACATTCCATCAGGGCACAAAATATACTCTAACCCTTCCAAACTTTGATTACAAACTAAGGAACAGCTGCAGTGGGAAGTGCTGGATTGGAAAAATGGGTTTTGGACCATTTGTATTATTCAGAAATGTACAATCTCAAATTTTAAAGAAGCTTGCAGCACTTGATTACTACAAAGTAGGGATAGACTAAGAAAATGACTGAGAAGAGAGATACAGCATCATGTAAAGCAATTATAAAACCTGGCCACCTGGCCTGTTCCCCCAAAGCAGCAGAGGCAATGTAAAAACCCAGAGTATTATGTTTGTATAATCCTGATCAGAAAAGCAGTAGCAAGCCTACAGCTAGATCCCATTAGTCCTTCAAGTATTGCATATCCAGGTACTACAGTTTCTGAGAAATCCATAGGCCAAGAGGACATCAGGATCATGAGGACATGGGGGAATATAAGTGGGCAACCACTAGCAGGCAGCATTGTAGACCTCAAACCACATTTTAAATATTCAGTCCAAGGACAGACTCTAAAATTATCCATAGAAAGGTCAGAGAAAGGAGCAAGGAGAGAGCAACTCCCCAGGACCACAGTCAAACACCAGAGAGAATACAGGAGGCAAAATTCAATGTTCTATTTTTACAAAGTTGCTGAAAGCAAAGAACCCAATTCTCTTCCTGCTTACTCAGGTAAAAGTCCTAACAGTAGTTACACAGAAGTAAAATAGGCAAGGCTGTGAGAAGAGCATTAAGTCCAGAAGGAATAACATTGACATCTAACTTCCATTAGAGAATTTCCTTATCTTTTAACACTGAGTGGTTGAATAAAAGACATAGTAAAACTGTAAATTCCTTACTGCCAGAACTCACAGTGAAGAAGGATTTTGTTCTTCAGAATATTTGGTTGCATTTCTTAGAGTAAAGTTCTTTCTAGCTCACAAAACTTCTTATAAAATAGAGTCCAGTTTCATGAAATGGTACAACATTTTTTGTTTTATATTCCTGTTTCAAATCTGCCTGTAGAAGTCTAGTTTGGGGGACAATTTGCTGAATGGGTCATTGTTTAGAAATAGTTTTGGTAGCAGATTCATGGTTCATGAAAATGATATAGCAACATTGAATTACCATTGCTTTCCCATAGTAACCCAATAATATGAAAATTGCTGCATTTTCAAAGTACTAATAGCATTTTTACATCTAACAAGCTATTTTTTTCCATTCAAAAGCTAAAATATTAATATTTCACTTATGGATTACTTAGGACTTCATAAATACTTACCTGCTTGATTCAATAAACTTAGATGCTGCAGCAGCACTATAACAGGAAAGGACATATGAAGCAAGAATATCAGAACAATCTTGCATATCTGTCAGATATGCTTACTTCAGTTTACCCTTGCCTGTGTAAAGACTAAGACAAAAAGAAAAGAACTGTCTGTGAAAGAAATCAAAACATAACAATATGTAAAAAATACTATTAACTTTAATCAAGTTGTGGCTTGTTTTTCTAACTTTTTTGGCCTTTAAATCTGCAGAGAAAGGCTTTTCAAAGCATCAAGGCACAGAGGCCCAACTGAAATTTTGATATGAGTGCCACATAAGTCCTAGATATTCCTCAATTCTGACTCATAATAGAAGTTGCAGTACAGCTCAAAATGAAAACGACAGCCAGGTTTCTATATGGCTGTGTTCAGTCATTTCAAGTCAGACAATCTGAAATATGTACAATTCTGCACCTTTGATATCCAAGACCAAAGGCCAAAGTAAACAAAGAAGTCTTTTGTCCTCTTCAATTTTAAATTGACTGGTTACACACTTTCAAATGTAGCAAACCAGCCATTTACCTTACTGCCCTGGCATTCTTTGATCACAGAACCCAAACATGAAGTTAGCAAAAGGCAGCAGATACTCCCCACATGGTTTGCAAACCAAGTCCTGTAGTATTTATTAAATAATTTATTAAAATTTGGACCCGCTTGTCTGCAGAAATAAGTGGAACAACCATGTTAAATTGCTTCAAATATCCAAAGATGGAAACACCAAATATGCAGCAATTAGGTTGAATTATGTACTGACATTTTGACATATTAGGTTTTGGAATAGTTCCCCTGGAGAAGTAGTTAGGTTCCTTGAAGGTTTTTTTAAAAAAGTGAAATAACAATACTAAAACCTACTTACCTTAAATAGGAAACAACCTGACAAAGGTAAGGAGTTGGAAAGTTTAAGGTAAAAAAGTCTTTCTCAAAATTAAATTGTACCATTTTGTGAAAGCACATTTTTAGGCATGCATTATTTCTATGTTGATCTAGTATACTGAATTGGGCATTAAAAAAAAAAAAAACAAACCTGTAGACCACATGACAACAGTATTTTAACTAGCAGACAAGTTGGACACAAAAAAAAATCAGTTAAAGAATTCATGGATTTTTAAGAGAAAACCTGCCTGCTTTTTGAAAAAAAAAGTCTCTATTCTACACATTGACTTTTAAAATATGGTCTACATCTGTATTAATGACTGACAAGGAATTTGTGAAATCTGGTGCACATGTGGCTTGGCAGGTGCTTTATATTGAAAGGCACATGAGGTTTTGTCAAATTGTATAGAGCTGCTCTAATCATAACGACTGAGCATCAGTCATTGTTTACCTTAATTCTATCATAAGCACATCTGGGTAACTTCTTAAAATAATGGTAAGATAAATAGTCATGAATTGAGTTGGAAATCTGATAAAGTACTTATGACATCCATATTGGTACCAAATTAATTCATCATGGTTTACATTGTTACAAAAACACCAAAGGAATTAATAACAATTTCTGCCAGCATTTAAATGTGTTGCTAACATGAGATCAAGTACAATGAATGCTTTTTTAAAAAATAGAAAAAGTTATTATAAAGGTGTCTCAATAGCCCTACAAAATTTAATGTCTGCAGTTTTTTATTGATAAAGAACATAACTCTTATTCACGTATTACCATCCTTGGGGAAAAGGACAAGCAAGTTAATTGAGTGCATCTTTTACAGTAAGTTTTCAGGCTAACTCTTTGAGGCAGAATTGCAAGAACTGAATATTGTCTGTGCTGAATCCACAGCAAGAGTTCCTAGCTGGAGGCAGCATATACATTGTCTCACCAGAGAAATCCATAAATGGATAGTTAGGGCAAATCTGATTCTTTCCTGCTTTGACTTACCACAACTTCAACTGAAGTTGGTGAATCAATAGCTCATGGCAACAAGAAGCTGTCCCTATATGTTCATGGCAGTGCCACTGCCATGTGAATCTAGCAAAGGCTGGGATTATAAAGTGGGCTGTATGCCTTGAACCAAGTCAGAGGTTTTAATCAGGAATGGGCTGGTTTGTTCCTGCTAAATGGCTATACATATCTGGGTTGTCTACTTAAAAAGTATTAGCTAATATTTTCATCATTCTGCACTAATCAAAGTTGCCTGGCACCAAGATGGAAAATGTCTGCCACAGAAAACCTAGTTATAACCTACTTAGGAAAAGGGAAGAAAGAGCCCATTCCCTGGCATCTGTATGTGTGTGTAATGTGTGTGCAGTGTATATGTACAGCTCTGTCCTGACACTTTCTATTTTCAGTAGCAAATGTTTAACTCATTAATTCAGAACTCAGCCCTCCCAGGGAGTTGCAGGACTCTCTACAGTAGAAAAAACACAGTGTAGAAAAACGGTGCAGACATCAGAATCTATCTGTGGGAGGGTGGCTGGATCCACAGCACGTCTTCTCGATGTTCAGGTTTCTCCTTCCCTAGTTTTCCAGCATTTCCATTTTTCTCCATTCCCTGATTATTTGCTGGTTACCATCTAAATTCAGCTTGTCTTTGTTTTCTATCTGATGTTTTCACACATTTCAGTACTTTTCCTCTCTTTTGTATTCCCAGACAGAATTCCTAGTCCTAAGTAAGCTTATAGATTTGTTGCTCTGTAGCTGAAGGAGAGTTTTCAAGTTCAGTGTCTCTACCTGAAACCTCTTCCTAATCAAACTCCTGGAAAATCCTGTTGTTTTTCTTTTGTGTTCTCCCAGCACTTACCCTTTGTTTCTCATTTCTGCCACAACAAGTCTTACTTCTGTCTTGTTCACTCATTATACCTGCTTCTATAATATTTCATTTTATCCTCTTTCTCTTTGCTCTCATTTGCTCAGACTCAGCTCCTACTCTCACTATTCTCTCTTCACTATTCAAGAAAACAGTGTTCATCCCTTTGAATTTCTCAGTACCCTTTTTGCGCCAGGGCACAGTCAGCCCTTCAAAATTTGCACAATAGAGATATGGTTACCCCCCAACACTAATATCCAATGATTCTCCCTTTCTGCCCTGCCCAGACTCCTGCAGTTGCTTTTCTGATATGCAGGATTTATACCTTTGCTGAAAAAATCAAGCTGAAGGAGCAAATGGATGGAAAAAAGGCATTAAAATACCAACATTTTCTATAATTTCAGTAAAAAAATCAATGAAAACCCAGACACATATTATTTAATAGTTTTCTTTTTNACCATTGCCTCAGATAAATTAGATAGAATGGAAATAAAAAGGGCCACAATGGTGTGAAAATGCTCCTAAAAATCTCTGGGCTACATTTCTCAAAGCTGAGCTGCCCCTGCTGCACTCTATTCATTAGAGCGCAAATGACGTATTAAGGATGTACTTGCGCAGATTATTTACAAGGACAAAGAAATTATTAATAAGAGGATGGATCTGAAAACATCCTCTCTGTTGTTCTTGCTAACAAGTGGGCTCAGCTTTGTAATCAATGTTGTCAGGAAAAGCAGCACATCCCAAAATGGTATGAATCATTTCTGCCTTCCTGCCCTCCCTCACTGAAAACACAGACAATTAAAAACAAAAACTTCTGAAGATAATGCAGCAGTAGAAGACACATGTTTGACAAAATGATTTAATTTTAAAGACAAAAGGTGTTTCTAAACAGATGTCCCTAAACAACTGGTGTATTTCAAACACAGGAATTTCATAATATTATGATTTCCGCATTAAATTATTTATAACAGAGATTTTTGCTGGAGTTTTCAGAAGATTTTGCAACTGTAAGTTAAACAGTAGAAAACTGTAGAGGAGTGGCATCTCTAAACTGAATTTAACAAAGATGTTGGACAGAACATAACCTGTGTCCACCAAGTTTGACTTCTTGTTTCCACAAATTCTTTTCCAGTCAGATAAATGAGGAAGTTACCCTTTCCTCACCTTTAAAGTAAGTTGGGAATAAAGCACAAAGAGGTGGTTTAACATTTGTGATTGGATGCATTTGGGTTTTGTGGAAAATAAAGTCTTTGAAGAACAAGAGAAAAAGATGGAAGACTGTTCTAATAGCTGAACTCATCAAAGTCTCAGAGCTATTTAGCATCACTAAAAAGCATCGGTCACAGCCCTTGAACTGGTTTGGATGGCCCTCCTATTCCTGATGTTGTAACTTGTGTGGACTCCGGTAGTCCTCTTGGGCCAAGGCACACTTGGTGGAGATCATGTCTGGTGGTGATCACTGTCTGAAACTCCAGAGTCAGTCAAGCCTGCAGTCAGAATGGTCTTTCTGTGGAGGGATTTTTAAACATCTTTTTCTTCTCATGTACCCAAATATTTCATTTGGCTTCTCCTACCTAACAGTGTGTGGTTTGTCACATAGAGTTCCTTATGTAGTATGATATTTTTAACAACAGAGAATCACTGTTTCCTGCAGTCTCTGAACAATTAATATTTTTGAAGATCTTAGCATCCAGTGTAGGGATACAGATTATCAAGACAATCCAAACAGAGAAGAAAATAATATTTTGGGACAACACTGAGCACTGTCAGGCCTTACATGTGCCCAGGAAATGTATGACAAAAAATAACAATAGGTACTCTCTTAAATAAAAAGTTCCTATTTTAACTTTTCATTCAGGTTCACCATGTCTGAGCAGAAAGTCAGGTACATGGTTTAAAATACAGAAATACTGTTTGTACTTAGAGAAGCAAGTCCTCTTTCTGAAACAGGAAACAATATATTCAGGACTCCAGGCATGTTTTTCAATGTGAATCCACATGGATTTAATTACAATTGTGTCACCCACAAGAGCTGTGAGAGTCAGTTTAAAGACCTACAATATGATGTATAGATGATTGCAGAGTTCTCACCAGCCAGATCTACAGGAATTTCAATTTGCTGTACAAACAGTATTGTGTTTTTCTGTGGAAAGAAATTCAGAATAAGACAATGGTGTGTGGTCTGATTTTTTTTCTTTTTTTAATGTTGACTTGAGATTTGAAATGTTTCAAAGAATGGCATTTAAATTTTTTAGACAGAAATTGTGTCTCGCATGTCCTTAACTTTTGATGTTCCCCTCAATACAAATCTTTATTTGTTTACCCATTTAGACCATCACTCTCACAATCCTCTACTAAAGTAACAGAGAATCCTACTCAATCAGCTAAAGGCCAAACCTCAGAAAAGGTTGCCTGTGCTTGTGACAACAAAATAAACTATTGCAGAGAGCTGATGACAAGCAGTCCAAATGAGATCCAACTGGTCTGATGACAAAGTAGTCCTCAATGGCTTTCAGAATATGTTTTTTTTTGTAACACTCTGACGACTCTACAAAGAAATAAACACCACAGTCAGTCAAACTGAGGTATAATATGCCTAACACACTGCTGGCATACAATTCATTCAGCAATGTAATATGTGGTCATACATCTTTATGATACAGACATTTCCTACCTACATTTATACAGATATAAAACTGTTAGCAAAATGGAATCTATTTGAGGCTTGTAAAAGAAAGTAGACCATATTATCTGGATTATTTCCATTTTGGACATATTTTTTTACTTAGTCCAGAATGAATGGTTTATATTAAAATATTCAAATATTGAAAGAAGTTTTGGGTTACAGACTGATAGTAGTTCCAAATTTGTTCCAAAACCAAATTATATTCCCATTTCTAAAAAATGTTGATAAAAATGTGAAAACAAATATGTTATGCAACATTATTCTTCTTTGCCTTCAAGAATAAAGCAGAACCCTGGTAATCTGCTATGGACAGATTTTGTTTTGTGGCTGTATGTCTGGTGCCCCTTTGTGACTTACTTCTGCATATTTTCTCCCTGCTTCTCCTCTCTCTCTTTTCTAATTTCAACTTAAAATATTTTCCCTTTGGAAAAAACAAAAGCCTTTTGCAACATGAGAAGTGACACACTGGTATTTGGTAATTTCTAATCAATTATAGATTCAAAATTTGTGACAGCAAAGCATGTAACTCAATGATTATTGCAAAACTACACTGCAATATACCTAAA
>VWZN01011808.1:7151-20068 GCA_013396955.1 Regulus satrapa | reverse complement strand
CTACACGGCAATATACCTAAACATTAAGACCTGCCTTAAAGTGTAACAGGCAGATGAACAGCCTCAAACTTTGTCCATGTCCCTGCTATGCAAACCTGAAACTCTGTACCTAAACAATTGATATTAATTGTAATCTCTCCATTGGTTTGACTGAAAAGGGAATACAAGATCCCTGACTTAGAACCAATGTTTGGCATTTTTACAGATACTTCCTACCCATGTTTAGTTAAGATGAACCTGGATGTCTCAGTACAACTTGAGATCCAGCATCTTGAGATAAATTCACGTATGAAAGGAAATTTGCAGCCTCTCAGACAATGTTACTCCTCAGACCTCAATTCACGCCATTTATTGCAGTATGTTCTGTTATAAGAGCAAAGCATCAGAGTAATTTGTCTCTCTTCACTGTTCTTTTAGAAACATTGATTTCAGGAATGCCTTGTTCCTTCCAGATCTGCCTTCACTTTTGCTCTTTCATGAATGAGTAAGAAGTTTGTAATATTGCATCACTTGACCTCCCATCATCTGGCCTGTTGAACTACACCATCTTTATCTCCTCTTTTGCCAGCTGTGTCTAAGCAGTCATTGGGGGTTTTTTGCCTTGTGTTTCACCAATAGCGCACCTGAAGAAAAAAAATTACCCTTTCCCCATTATAAAATCACACAAATAGCAAAATTGCCTCATTCCTGTCTTCCTTCATTTCATTCTATTTGTTTACGCACCATTGGCAAAACACTGGCCAGCATCTCCTACCTCTGCTGTATTGCCAGGATTCCAGAAAATCCAAGCTGTACTTTATGTTCAACTCACAGTTTAGTGTCATTTGAACACTGCACACATAACATCAGGATTTAGTGCACGTTACATTCTCCATACATATAGCTCCTTCTCCCTTCTCTCCTGCTTCAATGTGAATGCTGACATTTCTTCCTAATTACCTTTACTGGGTTCTCTGTTCAATTTTTACTGCAGCTTTCCTCCCATGAAACTCTTTATATGTTAACTCTGTCTGCCTCCCTATCTTTCTGTCAAAGCACTCACTATATGCTTATCATCTCTGAGGTCAGATTTCTGCTCTTGGGTTTTGTTAATGTTCATTGATTCTTCCAGAATATTTCTTGTATGTCAGGTCATACAAGAGGAGACAAGAAGATCAACTACATTTGCATCTCTTGTAAAGGCCCATGGGCAAATATCTTAGTACTATTGTAATTCTTTACTAGATTGAAATCTTACAACATAGATCTCCGATTTGTCACAAACCCACTTACAGACCATTGATTTTACTGTCTGATAAGACAGTAAGTTCCATTTCTTATGTTTTTTCCTTTTTTTTTTCTTTCTTTTTAGGAAATTGTTATTATAGTCATGATGCTACATAACTTCACAAGACTGAATAAAATGCTAATTTTCTATATTCATCTGGAAGTAGAGTACACCAGGGTACTTCTATCATGGAGTGTCAAAAAATATCTGAGAATAAAGTTCAACTTTGAGTGAATTTATATAAACCAATAAGACTAAAAGACAGATAGACAAGTGAAGAAAACTCAGGGAGAAGTAAGCAAATGGAGTAAGTTGGTTTTGCAGGATTGATTTTGCATTAATGTAATGCCCTGAAGACCACTGTTAGACAACAATACAGTACAGTTAAATGAACAGTTATGTGCACCAACCTTCATAAAATAAGATGTAGCCTTTCTACATACATGGCTGCTAAAGGAATAAGAATTGAAAATAATGTCCTTCCTATCTGGGAAAGGGTAGAATATTCAACCCATATGGAATGGCTGGTCTTTAACTCTTTTTCTTTATTAGTGTAGTAGTAGAAATGGAAAAATTCAATTTATCATCAGTGGTAAAATTACCAATCTGCTGTGGTTTTACAGGCTTAATAAGTGCTATGCTATTATTATTAATTTTAGTTATTTTAAGTTATGTTTCAATTATACTTGTGATGATATTTTAAAATAAAATACAGGAGACTTAATAAACTAAATGCCTATTAAATGAGCATACTTTTGAATGACTAATAGATCTCACTAACTTTTCAGAAAAAGTAAGATTTTAGGTTTGTCAGTCTCTAAGCACACTGAAACTTCACATACAAATGGTATGAATCATAAGACAGAAATGTAAGATGGATGTTACCTTCTCTGTGTTGTGTAAAGATATTATCACTCTCCTTTAAGAAGATTAATGGAACCATCTAATGTGAAACACTGTTTAAAAGACAGACAGTACTGTGACAAAAAACAGTCTCTCAGACTTTAGTCACTTCAGAATTTTTCTCTTGGGGAAGTACTGACCGGCCCACTTGTATCCATAATAACGTATAATAGAAACACTAGGGTACCACGAATATCTTGTGATGTGTAACCACTAAAGGCATTGTGTAGCTACACAACAAGCAGGACATGCTAGCAGCATGAGCCTTTTCCTAGTGAAACCAACATCAACAACGGGACTTCTTCTATCAGCAGCACTTTCTAAATCTCTGGAAAGGAATAAAATCTCCAAGCATATGATAACTGATAGGTACTTTGTAAACCGTAAGAATGTCCCAGCCAAATGAAACAGAAAAAAACTCTAGGAAAGACACAGCTGGTGAGGCTGTAGGTGATATTGATCCTTCCTCATTTTCAAACTCAGCACATCTTGTTTTAGCTACTAGTCTAGGCTAACTACAAAGCTACCTCAAAGGTGCAATTTGCTATATCCTGAAATCATCACTAAAATTACTATCTTCTTTATCCTTCTCTCCCTCAGGAGGCTAGCTAATTAATGCACACTAAAATCTTGGCTTTTTGCAATAAAAGCCAGGTGATGCTAATTCCAAACATTATATGAAGTCTGTCAAGGGCCACTCTAGGAATGATAAAAAATATAAGGAAGTAGCATGAATGTTTGAAAAAGAAAGCTAATGCTCTTATTTTGCTTAGTTGTCTGGCATAAACTAGCACTATTCCACTGAAGTTGCTGCAAAAAGCTTGGCCTCCAAAATTATTGTGGATTATATAATCAAACTGTCCATAAATGTACCCTTCCTGTGTGTCACACCATTGATGGTTACTGCAGAATCCCTTACCAAGAGACATTTTGTTCACCCCACTGGGTTTGACTGACTGTTCACTTATTCCACTGTGAATACTGAAATTATTATAGACACGTCAAGATTAACTAAGCAAACAAACAAACCCAAAACATAAGCATCAGAAAAATGAAATCAGACTAAAGACTTTGGTTATGTTACAGAATTTACTCCATTAGTTTCACCAGCTTTGTTACTCACTCTCATTTTTATTCATTGGCCTCCTTATTTATTTTAAATTTAATAATTTTAGACTTATTAGCCTGTGGTGTGTATTACATACACAACATTCTGTCTATGTGTGTCTGCACATGGGCTTATGCATTTGTGTATTTCTCACTCACTAACTCTGGGCATCCTTCAAAGCTTTTGAAGTCATTATCGCACTTATTTAAGTCACATAGCAGAGCAGAGTTACTTTCAGAGATGTTAAGTATTTATAAGCTTCATGAAAACAGATAGCCAGATTGAGAAAATAACTCCTATCTGTGTCCCTGGAAAGGTTGTGGCATGAGTCTCTAACTTATTAGACACTTGGGAATCTAACCACAAAATACTGCTCAATAAGAAAGTGTATTTCATTAGCTTCATTGTTCATAGCCCTACTAGGAATAAAGTCTACCACCTGCTGTTAAATTTATCTTGAACTGCTGTGGAAATGCCTAAGTGACTACAGATGCACAACCTCATTTAGAAGAAACACATTGCAGAATAATCTACTATCTTCTGAGAAGTCAGCAAGACAGAGGATCAGACTGGCCACTCAGAGATGTCTTCTTGAGCCAGCACTCACACCAGCAGATTTAAAACTCAGAGCACAATCTACATAAATATATTTTCCTGCAAAGACTGGACTCTCACATAGCCAAGAACTATATCTTCATTTTTTATGTAAAATAAATCTTTTGCTTTCTATACAGAAAGGTTAGATAAGTGCAATGTTAATGTCATGGCCTGTTTTTAAATTAATTCAAATCACCAAATGCACACATTTCAACCTCAACAGATTTCAAACTAGTTCTCTGCAACCCAATCACCTTGCAGTTCAAGACTTTAAAAGCACAGGAACAAACTGCAAACCAGGGAGCAGAAGACAAACTTATACTGCTATATTCCAATGTTGTGGAAGAGATTAAAAACATTCCCACTTGATCTGTCTTCATTTGTGCTTTATCCTTCCTAGCTTAGGGAAACTCAGCACACATGAAGGTGAACAGCAGGAAGAAGTAGAGATGTTAAAAGACATCTGGTTATTCTCCACCCCAGTCTCTTTGTCATGACACTGTCTGCCTGTGGCTTTTCTATGTAAAGGGATAAAAAAATCACAAAAGAAGGAAAAATAGGAGAGAAAAAAAGAGCACCACCTTGGTTTAGCTATTATTTCCTTTCCTACTTGTTTTATATTACACAACCAAGTGTTCTAGCACTAAAACACCGCATCATCCTTGCAGTGTGTGTTAGAACAGCTGTAACCACAGCATAAATGCTCTTGAACATGATGAAATTTTCCAATGTATCACAATTACAGAAACACCTGTGCCAAACAGCTTTCTTCTGATCCTCTATAAAAGTTCACAAAGCCCTCAAACTTTCTCATTTCATAGAGGTCTGTGTTGCCTTGAAGCCAGCTCCATGCATCTCAATATGGGACACTGCAGCATTGTTTCTTTTAATTGTGCCTCAAAACATAAAATAAAGGGTATGTGCAGCTGCAGAAGTGGACTTGTGATTCTGTTACTTGACAAAAAGGCATAAGACACACCACAACAATATTAATTTTCTGATAAATCATTTCCACAAGCAAAACTCTTTTCAAGAATTTAAAAGTGCAGAAATTGTGACAATTATATATGTGCTATACTGTATTCTTGATCTCTGCAGATCAACCATCCCACAAGCACTTGAGAGCTATCGATTTGATGCATAATTGGGCACGACTGAGGTAAGTTTAAATCACATCTCTAGAGAATGACAAAAGCTTCAGGACTGAATGCATTTGGCTTTGTTTTTATTTTACAAACACTATGCTATGTTGTATTAGCTTTAGGAACTGCTGGCTAGAGTCTATTAAATTATTTACATTTATACTGCCCAAAATGTCTGTTTTAAACGGGCCAGAAGAAGTCACCCTTAGCAATCACCATGGAAAGTGTTGCTGATGATCCCCCAGGCAAAGATCCAGAAGAAGGAAAGTGAAGCAGAAGTCAGTTACCAAGCCCAAATGTTCTTTTCATGCAGAATGGCAGTCTGTAGATAAGCTTGTCTTTTGAAAGATGAGGAGTATGTAATAATTAAACAACCTCCCAAGTCTTGGCTCTCTATAGCCATTCCTAGTTATCAGAAACTTCTCCATGCCCAAAAAATTCAGCAAATAAAGTTTTAATAATTATTTAATAATAAATACTGATGATAATAGTAAAAACATCTGTCAGAATAATAAAATATTCATTAAAAAATGTACCATTTTTACAGTCTTAGAGAGGGGAGACCTTCCACCATTAACATGGCACATTGTGGAAAATATGAGGTTTTTTTCACAGAGCATGAGCAGACAATAAATAAAATTACTACACTAATTCAGGAAGCAATACACAATGGAAAGCAAATTGAATACAAATTCAATAATTTGAACCACTTCTGCATTGCTCATACACTAAAGAAAAACAGCTAGATGTCATTGTGTATAGCTCAGGGGAAACATCTGTTCCAACTGCCTTGGTCAGCAAGTAATAAGGAATATTACTGAAAATATCTGACTGTTTTATGCAAATAAGTGCTATGTCTTCATGTTGAATATTGTGTTTTGTTCTGATCACTCCACCTAATGAAACATTTAACAGAAATAGAAAGTGACTGGAGACAACTGATAAGAATGTTACAGTCAGAAGAAGGATTATACAGCCTTAAAAATGAAAATATTATTTAGCCTGGAAATAAATAAAACCAGAAGTCACAGTGTAAACATACGCTATAAAATACAATGTTATTAAGGGTTTAAATTGAATACTCTTATTTGCTTGCTTTTATGTTACTTTTCTTACCCTTCATCTGTCTGGTCTATTTAGATGTTGCGATATGAGCATTAGTAGGTCTCTATTACTCTAAATTTGAACCTTCACTGACATTATGAGGCTCACAGATGGTCACTAAGCAATTCCATAACAAACAAAAATAATCTTATTTACACTTCGTCCTCATGAAACAAGGAGACCTTTGCATTTAAAAGGCAACCCACTTTAAAAGGAAATACTCCTATAGCATAGCCCTAAGTATGGCTTTTCAGGGGAACCTCTGGGAAGCAACCCCTGTTTACTCAGGAAGGCAAGACATCTGTGAGCATGTTGCCCTCCCACAGGTGGCTCACCCAGCCCTGCTGCAGCCCAGCCTCCTGTCAGCTTCAGACACCACTCTGACACAAACCTGGGTGGGCAGGGAGGACAGCAAACACTGCTGTCTTTGGAAAGAACGCTTTCCCTTGCCACTGCAGCACTTCAGACACTGCAGTCCTTGGGTGCCAGTGCAGAAAGTAGGGCTGAAGGTCCCCTTGTTTCCCCCCTCCATCACCACCACCCTGCCTTGGTACACAGCCACACTGAGCAGCTCACAGTGACAAATAAGCATCACTGAAGCACAGAGCTCCAAATGTTTCCAAATAATACTCCAAACATTTTGTGCTATACATCATAGCTTTCTCCACACTCCTTCCTGGAGAATTTAATGCTGGAAATGATCAGAGATAAGAATCTAAATGGCAGTGGTCCCAGATTACATGTTTCTAATTCACATTTCCATCAAAAATAGGGGTTATTTTTAGGAGTGATGAAAATACATGCTTATTTAAGTGTTAAACTCATTATTGTAAGATAAAAGATGAGGTAAAGAATTTAGGAGGATTCAAAAGGCTTAGACTCTGTGACAAGTCAAGACCACCACAATTTGATGTGGCAGAGAGACCCCTCTGTAAGAGTGATGGGTTCAGACACAAGGCTCATCACTGACTGACTACCCCAATGGACAATCTTCTCTGTGGTCACATCATTCCTTATCTGTCTGCTCTGGGGCCTCTTGAACCCTTCTAGAAATTTCTGGTAGTTGATCTCTGTCTGAGATATTCTACTGCAGGCACCAGACCCGCCAGAATCATAATTTCTGTGTCCCAGTCAAAGAACTGGATTTTTTTTCCCTTCTTTTAATCTTTACCTTCATGTGTATGAAAGACAGAGAGAGGAGCAAAAAGACAGGGGAGGAAAAAAGTTACCTTTCATGCTTTTAGATATTGTAACAGAACTATTAAAAGCAGAACATCTGAGCTAGGAATCTTAATGGTGGCAAAGATCAAATATAATCTTCCAGCTATAGTATTTATGGTTCCAGTTTGAGTTTCAATGGGTAGAAAATTTATTCCAGCAACACAAGTTTGCTTCCATTTTCTGTCTATTGCAAGCACTGGCACATACTTTTAGTGTGGATATTGTGGACACAGTCTGTGAATACATGTTGGCACAAGTTTCCCTGCAGCCACGGAAACACCTGCCTTCAAGTTAATTTATAATCTGCACCTATGGCCATGGGACACTTACAAGTTTATTGAAAAAGTTCTTGTCAAACCATATAGGAAAGATTCTGGTCTTTCTCTTCCTGTTTCATATGACATAAGTTTGGCATTAACAAGTCACATTTTTATGTCCAGCTTTATAAATTGTTAATAATACATAAAAATAATTGATATGTAAGACCATGGGTCAAATATTTCTCACTCTACTCCGATGAACAGTCCCACTAACTTTATTTATACAAATAGTCTGATAAAGATAGTCATGTTTTACCTATCCTCTAAAATTATTTTGCAGTGTTTTGAAGTGGCTCTCACCACTACTTAAGGGTATTCTCATTAACTTTGAAGTACAATGCATGTTGCTCTCTTGAGCTCTTCAGATGAAATCCTGTAAGATGAAACAGAGTTGTTCATACACAAAAAGAAATCTGATAATGCAGTCAAGATACCCTGGTTCTTGTCAAATATGATTCAGTACAGGAAAATATCACATCCCCTCCACTATTTCTGGGTTTAATGTATTCCACATCACTCTACATAGAAAGGATTATGAAAATCCATTCAACCACTATTTCCTTTCCGTTTTTTTTTTTTTTTCCTTTTGTTTATTAATGACTATGGAGAACAGGTCTGTAAGTGAGTCACTGCTCTTTGACTCCAGTGTAGTCAGCTGGCATACTGCATCTTGGCCCTGTACTAGACCTAGGTGGTTTGTTTTTGAATAATTATCATGTAAGTAATCAGGAAGTGAAGTCTTCCTACGATGTTTATAAATATGACAAAGAGTCACTATTAAACATAAGAGATTGATTATATTGGATGGTCTGGAAAGCACAGAAAAGTTCAGATGGTAGTAGTTTTTCTCCACTAGTATAGGAAAGAAAATAATTCATTAAATACAAGAGCAACACAAACAATTCCTTTCAATTCAGATCTGGATCCAAGCTGGAAGCTTAGCATGTAGCATTCAACCCATTTCAACACAGAACCAGCAGCAGAAAGTTTCCACAGCATTTGTAGTTTTATTGGGAATCACCAGATGGTGCTTCCACAAGGCCCTTTACAAGTTCTGTGTAATGAAATATATAGGTGGCTAGGTCATGCTGAAATGTTAATTATGACTGTCAGCCTGGTTGTGCTTTGCATCTGTAAACTCTGTTCACTGACTAAGTTTCTTAATTGCTGACCCACCTGTAAAATGGGTGACTTATGTCAGAAGCTTCATTGTTACACCTTTACAGATGACAGCACAGGTACTCAAAGCCTGTCATTCTACATGCCTGCATAATAAAAAGAAATTGCATAGTTGCCTTTCAGGGACTCCTTGAAATCTAGAAATTGTGACTTAAGTTAGACTGAGAAGCAAAAGAGCTGTGGGCATCAGCAACTTGGGATAGAAAACAGGCAGAACCACCTAGCACTGATGTGCCCAGAAGCCAATGTATCAACAGCAGAGGTGCAGCTGCTTCTACAGTCAGAGCCTATCTTCACTTCAGAGCCAAAAAGAAAACCACTCCATACCCTCACCTACTTGGTTTGGACCCCCACCTACAGAGATACTCCTCCAATTCCCTTCTGCCCCACAGCTGGCAGAAAGCTGAGGAAAACAGTCACAAGGCAAAAGTTGTTTGTGCAGTTTTTCAGCATGCCCTGCCAGAACTGGATTGGCACTGGGATGTGACAGCACGTTCCTCCTCTCCCCAGCATCACGTTCCCTCTCCACCACCAATGCAGCACACAGGCACATCATCCCTCATCTGGGTTATCACACAGACAATCCCAGCATCAGTGATTACATTTTCCCTGCAGCTACCTGGTGCACATTCTGTATTAGACAGCAGTTCTTCAAAATAGCCCAGGACCAAATATTTAATTCATCATTTAATTCATAATTACTCACCAATTACTACATAAAGATACAGGATCATTACCATAACTTTACATTGACCTAGAACAAAACTAATCAAACTACTTTCTTAGAATTATACAAGACTGGTAGGGATTTTCCAACTGCTATGTTCTATTTTAACCCCCAATCCGTCTGTCTTCTTTGCAAATTGATACTATGTATACAATGTTATTCCATTTATATCAAACACGTTATTGCTTAGCAGTGGAGTCCTGAAGGTTTTCTTTCAAAATACTTAACTGCCTGAGGCCTGGGAGAAATAAAACCCGTTTCTTTTTTTCCCAACTATTTCTAATGGGATGAATAAACCCTTTAACTCTTAGCTACTACTCTGTAGTAGCTAACATGTCCAGCCAGAGGTAACAATTATTTCCTGAAAACAACTGATTTGTGTACATCAAATTTCAGCCTTCCTTACAGCAGATACCTGCGGAGAGGAAGACATCATGAACAATACAAGGTGCTGCCATGGTGTGAAAATGTGATTCAGTAAGATTCATGGAGAGGGGAATCAAAATAAGTACCTACTGACAATCTGAATTGTCAGGAAATTGCCCCCCTTCACACCTCCCAAAAATATTCCCTAGAGCTTCCATTTTTTCTTTTTTTCTTGGGATCTTTGCAGGTGACTTTTATTTACTTATTTCCAAGGAAGTTTAATGAACATTTGCTATTTTCTGCTGTCTCCACAAAAGAAAAATGGCCACCAAATCTCAGAGAGCAACAGCAAAGCAGATGAGGCTTCATGAGGAAATGCAGACCATGTGTGAGCTGAGCTAGCTGGGCTGAGGCAGGACATGGGACAGGGCAGCACACATGATAGACCTGGAGTTCCCATGAACTTGAAGGGAGCACTCTTCAAGGGATACAGAGGAACTGCATTGCAGAACTGGGCTGCTGCATATTAAGCATCTCCTTTCTGGAAAGCTTGTCAGGATGCCAGAGCTCAAATGCTAACAGAGTGATCTCATGACACAGCATCCCTGGCCACTCAGGGAACACTGGAGACATTTCCACAAGTGACTGAAATCCCAACCAGTTCCACTAGAGGGTTATGCCAAAAGGAAAAGCCAGAGCAACAGCAGAAACAGGCAGTGTCCTTTTCCTCATTGCAGTGCTAATTGTCCTTCTCCAAATACAGGGGTACAGCCTCCTGTTCGCACCACTTTTTTTTTTCTTGCAGGTGCAATTTAAGAAGCATAAACCCCAAAATGTTATCCTTTTCTCTGTCTGCATCTCTGAGCCTTCAAATCTCTCCCTAGAAACCTTTTGCAGCCTGAATTTGCTGCTTATGGGACATGAAATCTCAACTGATTCTAAGATATTAAAACAAAAGAAGGTGATGAAGGATGTCTCTTCTCCTCTGACACATAAAAGAGACATACAAGATAAAAGGTATTTACATCATACAAAAGGAACTAATGCAGAAAAGTATGACTTAAATATAAGGCCATGAATAATAACCATGTAATGAGAAAGTGATGGGTCCTGGTCTAGTAACATGCATCACCTCTATATATGCATCTTGTCTGAACAAGAATGTTCCAAAAAAGAAAGATCAGATTTGAAGATAATGTTGTTTCTGCATTCAAAAGAACATTATTGTAATTGAATCACAAATGTTCTATCAGTTTAAATAAAATATAAAAACTATAAAGACAGAAAAGTATAAATAAATATGCAAATAAATCCCTACTATCTAGCTTCTCTCCCTACATTCAGGCATAATTTATCTGTTATCATTCCACTATGTGTCAAGTTTTTATTTTTTTTATTTGGGGTTGAAACTTGTCCAGAATTTAATCTCTTTTTTTTCTGTGAAAATAATATTATTTTAATTTTGAGAAGCTCCAAGTTCATTTTGGAGATTTTCTGGTTTTGGGGATTTTTTTAGAAATAGAATATAATAGAATCAACACTCTCATACTGCACTCTTATAACACCCTAGAATAAGACAAAAATTGCCTGCTAATGTCCTGCTGCAGGATAAAACAAAGTATGTGGAGGCTTACAGAAGATCTTAAAAATTATGTGTACCTTTAAACAAGATAGAATAAAAATAGAATATTTATTTCATTTTAAGTGGTTCCAGACACAGCAAGTTACACTGTTGGTATGCTGCTACTTTCCTCAAAAGAGTGTTACTTCACTTGCACTATTGAATTTTGGGATATTGTGGTTTGAGCCCAATAACTTACAGAATTTGATGCTTAAATTACTCTTTCACTGTCTAGATTTGTTATGTCTTCATCTTTGAGATACTTCAGAAAGAATTCTTTTAAGGATTTGTGTTTTACCAGTAGCAGACTACTAAAGCATGCTTCAAAATTTTGTGAGTAAAGCACTAACAGAGGTATAGACTTTCTTTCCACCTAATGGATGCAAAATCAGTTTTGACTTAGGCCTTCTCAGGAATGTTTTCTTTTTTCTCTTTCCCTTTCATTTTATCAATAGGTAAACTAAACATGCATCAAAAACACCTAAGAAGAACCAAGCTATTGGAATTCATTCTTAGTCCTCAAGAGGTCTCTCTTATTTTGTGAATTCTTTGTAGCTATAAGTCAGCTTGGAGTAGTGAACATTATTTTAAAATACTTCACTTTCAGATTTTCAATTTCTACTTAAAACCTCCCTTATGTGTTTGCTCCTAAGAACCTTTTTATTTTCTATGCTAAAATACCATGAACACCAAATGAAATCTAATAGCATGAGCTTGATTTAATTATTTACTTTTCAGTCCTCTCTAGAGATTCGAATTATTACATTATTTACCCCATGCTATCCTTTCCCTTCTCTCTCCCCTGCTCCTCCCTCAAAGGCTCTTGAGTTTCTGTAAATGAACATGAAGAAAAGTGTCTTTCTCTGGCAAAAACCTTTCCACAAAGTAGGCTGCATTTGCAGTTCTGCTTTCATACCTATATGCTTTATTTGGCCCCTCACCTTGTAGGCCAAAACTTCCTGGCTGGTAAATCTAGTGTTTCTGTCAAAGATGATACTCTTAAAATGCTAGGTACTGGAATCCTGAAATCATATTAATGTCCTTACTTTAATTTTAAAAAACTTACTTGGAAATGTCATTGTCCTGCAGGAAGACTTAAAAACATGATTGCAATCTCAGAAACCACAAAGAAGGATAGAAAGAGAACTGAATTTAAAACTAATTATTTAAGCTGATTTTTTTGAATCAAGCCTTGTGACACATGTACATTTAGAACACTTCACTTTGATAATACTGCAGCTCACTAAAGTGAGCAACCATAAAAAACAAAGACTCATGAGAACCTCTGGTCAGAGGTGTGGGGCTTAAGGCATCTTCTAACCACTTCTGTCATCATTATAGAAAAGCAGGGCTTCTGCCAAG
>VWZN01011807.1:12523-24979 GCA_013396955.1 Regulus satrapa | reverse complement strand
ATAAATAAAAAAAAAAAAAAAAAAAAAAAAAAAAAAAAAAAAAAAAAAAAAAAAAGCAAAATCATTTTATTGAAATTGCTGAAATAAATATTTAGGACAAAAGGGTTTTTATCATAAGCCACAACAAAATTATTTTACACTGAAGAAAAAAAAAACCAAAACAAAAAAAACCCAACCCCCCCAAAAAAAACCAAAACCAAAACAAAACAAAACAAAACAAAATTTGGGCTTTTGAAGCTTTCATGCAATTTCAACTGATTTCTTTAATCTGGATTTTGCAATTAGTAAGTAATTTACGGAAAACTTTATTTAAGTGGTGTGTAAATTTACAAAATAATTAAAACAGATCTGAAAATAAAGTTGTCTGTCATGAAGCCTTATAGGAAAAAAATATTTAAAGAATTCAGTGGTTTGAAGAGACCTGTAGATGGCATAAAAACGCTGAGAAAACTTAAAACGTTTTATAAGCTAGGAAGGAATTATCTACTTCTGGTTCTTGGAGATACAAGTGAAGATAAGAATGACAGCAAATTATTCAGAGGGTTTCTGCCCTCTGACACTGTTAGGAAATAGTGACACAGATATATAGTTCTATGCATATGGCAGTGAGAGAGGATGTCCAATAAGCTACAAATTCAGTGAAAAATTCTATGCATATTAAACAAATATAATTCCTATGCATAAAAATAAGTTTTTCTCAGCCACTTTGATAATAATTTAAACATAAAGCATAAAAACAGAAGCAGAACTCCTTTCCTATGAGCAAGAGTGAGAAAGCCACAAACCCTGGCTTATCCGCTAGCTGTTTAGTCCTATGTGCTCTGAAAGACACTAGAAATTTGCCTTTCTAACACCACAGTTGTAGTGAATTTGGAAGTCTTCTCCCACCCCTACTCTAGCCCCTATTGCCAAATTGACTGCTGAGTCCATGGAAAGGAGCCAGGAAGCACTGAATTCACAGGTCATTCATAGGGTTTCTCACTGTAAGGCTGGTAAATCTGAAGAATTGGTAACCTTATTATAAGGCAATATTCAGTAATGAATTTGTCAACATACAAAAATAAAAATTAGATTTTCTTACCTAATTTTCACTGGGCAATCAGGTGGAAAACTGTCATGTAGGCTAAATACTATCTGGTTCTGTGAAACATTGTAGTTTTAACACAAACTTCTAGAACCCTCCACTTTTTTAGGTATTGATGATTAATTTCAAAATTATAGCAAATACACCATGCATTCATCAATACAATAAAACTAATTCCCCCTTTGATAAAACACATTACTGAGTTATCCCAATCCTTTCTTTTTTCTCTTGCATTTCACCTTCAGCAGCAGCAGGAAGGTGAAAACAAGCTGAGTCAGACTGACAATACTAGAGAATATGTTTCAGGCTTTTGAGGTGTACAGATGGTGATCACGATGATGAGAATCTATATAAAATGGATTGAGCATGTCAGTTCATTGACAGTAAGTCTACCATCACAAATGAATCTTTAGAACTCTCCAAGAAGAGTATGATTCATAAGGTAAGATTGACACAGGATGTAAGTCTTTATCAGTGTCTATTCTATCTGCTTTCTTTTAGATCTGTGACTCACAAAAGCCTAGAAGATTTGAGATTAAAGAGGTTAGCTCAACAAATCAGTGAATTTCTTCCACTCCAGTGCAGGATCAGCTGTATCTCAAAATGCTTGTGAGATATTTGTCTAACATCTCTATAATAATGCCTAAAAGAAAAGGATTCCCAGTCCCTTAGCCAATCTGTTACAGTGCTAGTCTGTCTTTGCCATTAAAAAGCTATTATAAATGTCAGGTCTAAATCTCTTCAGTTGTAGTTAAAGCCCATCATGACTTTTCCCAGAGGACATGAGGAAGAGTTTATTGTCTTCTTTTTTCAGTAAGTTTTTGTTGTTGAAATCTCTCGCTAAGGTGTATTAGGTTTGCATAGCCAGATTTTGGTAGTGGGGGGCTACAGAGATGGCTTTTGTGAGAAGCTGCTGGAAGCTTCCTCTGTGTCCAGCAGAGCCAATGCCAACCACCTCCAAGAGAGATGTGCCACCGGTCAAGGCCAGGCAAATCAGAAATGGTGGCAACACATCTGTGATAGCATACTTAAGAGAAAAGAAAACCAAAATGTGATTGCACAGCTGTAATTGCTACCAGAGAAGAGTGGGATGGGAATATTTGAGGGACAACACTGCACACACCAAGGCCAGTGCAGAAGGAGGGGCAGGAGGTGCTCCAGGCACTGGAACTGAAATTGCCCTGCAGCCTGTGGTGCCGCCCATGGTACAGCAGCTGTGTCCCTGCAGCCCTTGGAGGTCAGCAGAGATGCAGGGATCCCTCTGCAGCCTATGGAAGACATCCACACCAGAACAAATGAATGCCTGAGAAATACTCTGACCCTGTGGAAGGACTCTGTTGGACCAGGCTCCTGGCAGAAACCTGCTGATCCATGGAGAGAGGAGCCCACTCTCAAGCAGGTTTTCCTGGTAGGACTTGAGACCCTGTAGAGGCTCATGCTGGAACAGGCTGTGCCTAAAGGGCTGCACCTTGCAGAATAGTGGTTTGTGGAGAATAGTTGCCTGTGGGACAGACTCACATTGAAGCAGGGGAAGGACCTTTTTTCTTTAGCAGCAGCAGAAACAACTGACCATAACCCCTATTTCCTGCCTCCCTTTGATGCTGGGCAGGAGGAGGTAGAGGTGGGAAAGAGAAAAGGGTGGGGGGAGAGTGTTTTCAAGGTTTTATTTTACTTCTCATTATTCTGCTCTGATTTTGATAATTAAAAAATTCAAGTAATATCTCTATTTCAAGTTTGCTTTGCCCATGGTGGCATTTGGCAATTGATCTATCTCTACCCATATCCCAACCCACCCTTGTATTTTCTCTCCCTTGTCCAGCTGTGGACAGGAGTGATAAAATTTGGTGGATGCCTGGAATCCAGAGAGGGCCAACCCACAACACCTGGCCCAGCCCTTTATCTTCGTTTCCTTTATTTTAATCACATACCCACTACAAACTTCTATAATATTGGATGTTGTATAGCTGCTTTAGTTCGAATGTTTTTTACATACAGAATCTCCTCAAGTACTAGTTTTTAAGAGAACAGTAATCCAAGTTGGTTTTGGCAGACTTTAAGAGCAAACTAAACTGCTAAAACCTAGTTATTGGAGAGTCCTAGCCTACAATACCGCATTAGAATAATTATATAGAACTACTTTTTGAGGTCATATCCAGGCAGACAGCTGCAAACATCTGTGCATCTGCTCTGCTTATGATTAGAGGTGGCTGGAAGCTGTTCATCCATACTGCTATGGCTCATGATCTGGGACTCTGACTCAGCACAGTGTGCTGCCTTTATTGCACGGCTCCAGGCTTGTCTTGGAGCAGGAATAACAGAGCTGCATGGCCCTTTGCACCTGTACATAAAGACACGTAGAGATGTTTTGGTGCAGTATCGACATCTTTATGAGCTGCAGTCAGTGGAATGAAACTCAGTCTTTAAAAAGTTTCATCATAAAAGATGCTTTTTAAATGCAAATAGCCAAGCGTGAACAAGATATAATACAAATAACCATAACCATACTCCTAGGTAGCCTATGCACAAATACACAGTTTTAGTCAGGTTTTACTTACATGTATATGGTACAGCTGTATGTACAGTAATAAGTCCATACTGAATGAAAGGACTATTTACATTCAAAGTATGCATTTTTAGATAGTGTCATAGAAATGACTCATTAATGTAAATTAATATAGAATTAGTACTCTATTATGATGAAAGGAAAAAAAAATAGCCTTTAAAAGAAAACTGATTTTGATCCTTACCCTTTATATTGCTATGTTAGTGAGCATCAGTGCAGAGTAAAAAAATAGACATAAATTTTTACTTTATAAAAAGCCTTTGATACTTTGTTATTATCAAGTTTTGAGAGATGCCTCAGCCAAAATTGAGGTGCAAACAAAACCATATGCTAAATTCAATAGTAGGGACATTATTTAACAGTAAATGTGAAAGAAAAAGAGATAGAAGGAAATAGCCATCTACTGTGGTGGCTTGTCTTATGGCAAGTTCCTTCTATAGATTTAACAACTGTGGCAACTTTGATCTTTAAGTCTCTCACATACTTCAAATGCACTCTTTATTACACAATCCATAATAATTTATGATTAATAACCTTCAGTGTTCAAGGAACTGATATGTCACATTGTATGAAGGTAGGATTTCTACTAAATTCAGTTATACAGTAGCCTGAAATACAACAACATTTAGAAGAGCAGTGTAGCTTATATAAGCATGATACTGTGGTGGGATGGCCCTGACTAGATGCCAGGTGCTCCCCAAAGTAATTCTATCTAATTGGAATGGAAAGAAAAAATACAGCAAAAGATTTCTGAACTGAGATAAAGGACAGGGAGAGATTGGTCATTAATTACTGTCAGAGACAAAACAGACTTGATTTGGGGAAATTAATTCAATTTATTGCAAATCAAAATCAGAGCAGGATAAGGAGAAGTAAAACAAATCTTAAAAACACCTTACCACCTCCTTCCTTTCTAGCCTTACCTCCTCCCAATCAAAGGTGCAGGGAGACTGGGGGAATGGGGTTGTGGTGAGTTCATCACACATTTTTTCCAGCGTGGAGTCCTTGCCAAGGGACACAGTTCTCCACCAACCTCTTCAGCATAAATCCTTCCTACAGTTCTTCATAAATGGCTCCAGAATGTGTTTCACAACACAGGGTGCAGTCCTTCAGATTCTGTTTTCTCCATTGGCTGCAGGTGGACCTCTGCATCCCCATGGTCCTCTAAGAGAGAGCACAGATGCTTCACCATGGTCTGCACCAAGGGCTGCAGATGTATCTCAGATCCAGCACCTGGACCACCTCCTGCCCCTCCTTCTCCACTGACCTTGGTGTGTGCAGAAGTTATTCCTCTCACATATTCTCACTCCTCTCCTCTCTAAGAACTACATCTACATCTACTAAGAATTACATCTGTGCAATGACATTTTATTTCCTTCATGAATGTGTTACTACAGACGCGCTATCTTCTCTAACTGGCACAGCCTTGGCCAATGTGTATCTATCCTGGAGACAGTTGGGATTTGCTCTGTCAGACATGGAGGATGTTTCTGGCCAATTCTCACAGAAGGCACCCCTGTAGCTATCACTACCAAAACCTAGCCACATAAATCCAGTAAAGATACAGACAAAAAAGCTTGTCAAAATTTGGCAATATTCATGGGTCACATAACCTCTTCTGTAGTTAGTTGTGTGTTCTGTATCTCCAAATGTGCAGCTGTTTTACCAGGAGAAGCATCTTCAGAAAACATGCTTTCATTTTCCTGTTTCTCATTCTTTTGACACCAGATAGCATTCAATATGCAACCTTTGTAATCACCCCCATTAATTTTGATTGAAGTGGAAGAAAATCTTCATTAATCAGTTTGGATACTACAGCTATGTAATTCAAAGGCTTACTTAACCCTCTTGCTCAATTTCAGTCTTCCAAGCAAACAGCTGTCATAGTACCAGGGATTACCTTAGTCTTTTTGTTATCAGTATCCAAAGTAGAGTTAAGCATTACCATTTGTTTCGTTCACCTATTCCAGTTTCACCAGTCTTTATCTAAAACCACTTGCTCATTGATTAAGAAGGGAATAATGTCAGATTTTGGGAATCTACTTGGTGTGGAAACAAAATCCACAGCCATAATGAACAAGTACCTTGAAGTTTTAAGTGATCCTTGCTTACCATCTCCCAGCTCATATGTTGTAGAAGGGCCTGAGCAGATCATCAAAGGAAAGAAACAAGCAAAGACCTTTACATCTGAGGAAAGAATATGATTTTCTTTACCACTCTCTGTTTCTTTTATGTCCCAAGTAGTATCTCAAAACAGTGGAGCTTTCTTCACCATATCTTGTAGGTTCTCTGATTCCCTTCCACCCACCTATCATGAAAGAGTAACCAAGTATTCTGTAAGAAACTTTATTAAGCAGGAAAGAAGGAGCACAAGAAGAATTTCTGAATGTTAACAGAAACACTTGAATTACTTCTCTTAATGGCTTCATTAAGAATTATATAAGGAGCCATTGTTGTTTAGACCAATGGCTATCCCTATACATTATGCATGAAATCAAAATTTCTTCAGAAAATCATTGTAATCATCTTGGGAGATCAGAATCATATCAGTATATTTAATGCAATACAGAGGAATCCCAGAAATGTAGAATTATTTAAGTTGAAAAAGACAATTAAGATCATTGTGTCCAAGAATTACCTCAGCATTGCCAAGTCTGCCACTAATCCATCACCATAATTATCATGTACATATATATATATATATGTCTTTCATCCACTTCCAGAGATGGTGGCTCCACCACTTACATGGGAAGTCTTTTCCAATCGTTGAAATGGGATTTTAAAAGGCAATCTGTTAATGGCTTAAAGGACATCAACAGTGTTTTCAATCAGAAATAATGATTTAAGCACCAAAAAAAAAAAAAAAAAAAAAAAAACCCAAAAAAACCCCCCCAAAAAAAAAACCAAACTCCAAAACAAAAAACATTTATAGAGAGTCAGAAAACTTATTTTTTCAAAAAAGAACTTAAAAGATGTTATATAGCTGCCAATTTTGTGTGAGTTAGGCTAAAAATTGCTATCTTCTGATCGTACATTAAGAAAGACTTAAGGGTGTCTACTGCCTAGATAAAGCTTTGCAATGGTCAAAGATACTTTACCTTCTTGAGTATGGATTAGCTTTGAATAAGTTTCTAAGAATATGTTTTCTGGGGTTTTAAAAAAACTGTAGAGGAGCTCTTCAAAACACCATCTATTTTTGATCTATAAACTGTTGCTATTAGGGCTCAAATCAGAAAATAATGCTAATACTAATACTTATGATACTACTATTACTACTACTACTACTACTATTATTATCATCATCATCATCATCATCATCATCATCATCATCATCATCATCATCACCATCATCATTGCTGGCATAATTAATTTCTAATGGTTGCAGATTCTGATAGGACAGAAATATAACATTTCTTTACAAAACAGATGCCCATAGGCAAGATTTGTGACCTGTNTGTTTTGTTTTGTTTTCATTTTGTTTGGTTGTTTGCATTTTTGTTGTTGTTGTTAGTTTTTTGTTTGCTTGTTTCTGTTTGTTTGGTTGCCTTTTGTGGGTTTTTTTGTTTTATTTTGTTAGGGTTTTTTTCTTCCTTTTTTTTAGTTGGCTCCAATGGAGCTTACAGATTTTCACCAAAACAAGTTTCTCACATACCAGATGCTTAAACATCCAGAGCAGGTGTGCATGTGTTTTGACTTGATTTATGCCTCTGTGAAATGTATGGGCAGCAGAGGGGAAAGAAAGGCGCAACAGAAAAAAGCAAAAATCACCTCCCAATAGCCCCACATAGAAACACAAGTCCTACTCTTTTCTATGTCTTTCCAGTTATGAGAAGAAATCAAAGTAAGTTTTCTTTCTCTAAGACACATGAGAAATATTGTTGTGTTTCTACTGATTTTTTTTTTTTTTATCCATCTCTTACAATGAAATTTTCCTCCTCATGAAAATTCACTGTTTTCTATCACTTTGTAAATCTGTGCACATAGCTGAAGGAAAAAGTTATTCATCTTTACTCAGGAGGGGTCTTGTTTAAAATCCAGTCCCTCACAACATTTTTGCATAAAGAGATGTGAAATAATTTAAATTTCAACTTGTTTTTAACTGTCCAGATTACAGAAAACAGTGTGAATGTTTGAATGCTAGTAGAACTGGAGCTTTTCCTAGTTCCTTTAGTCTGAAGACCTTTATAATAGTAGTTTATGAAAATAAAGTTTCACAAAAGTTCCTAAGATTTTATTACTATCACCAGTATTTTTCTCAGTTAGGGAAGATTTTAGAAAAGAGACTATCCCCTCAAAAACCCTAGAAAAAACAGCAACAAAACAAACAAACAAACAAAAAAACCCCTAACCCATACTCACCAAAAATACCTAAATTCCTAAATACTTAAAGCAGCTTATGTAGCAATATATTTATTTCTTTATTTTATGTGTAAGAAAGCCTTAATATGATTTTTAAAATACCTTCCCTTTCATCCTATCGATATGTGTCTATTAGATGATACATTTTAACAGTGCAAAAGGAGCTGCTATATGTGAGATCAAATTCCATTTTAGGTAGGTTGAAATTATATTATGGCAAATGGCACACACTAATCTCCTGCTAGGGAGGCTGTCCATGACACAGTATAAAAAAAATACGCTGCTGCTTTTGTATGGCTTGCACAGGTGTTTCCTGCCCAGGGCCTATGCTTGACCTTGTCCTCGTTGAACCCTATAATGTTCCTGCTGGTCTGTTCCTACAGCCTGTCTACGTCCCTCTAGCTGGCAGTATTGTCCATAAAAACATTACCTGGTCACTCCCCCACAGCTGGGAGCCTTTTTCAAACTAGAAGAGACTGCTCTTAATCACCTCTTTTAGTCTACCGAAAAATAATGTTAAAGTATTTTTTTATAATTTAAGAATTGATAAAATGTTTATAATTAAGATTTAATAATTAAATTTTTTTAAAGGACCAGTCCCAGGACTGGTGGTATTCTGCTCAACACTAGACTTCAGTTTGAATACACCTTATCAAGTACACCCCTCCACACTTTATCATCCACCCTTTTTTGTACCTGTCCATAGCATCCGAACGGGCATGCAGGAATACAGTGACAGATAATGTCAAAAACTTTTCTGAAGTCCAAATAAAAACTGGTCAGAATTTTTTCTGACCCACATGTTTCAGCATTTAATCACAGAAGGGAATCAGGCTGGTCAGACATGATTTACCCCTCAGTAAATTCAAGGTTTCTGGTCCAAATCAACTCCTGTGTGTGCCCAAAAATAGGATCCATGAGGACTTGCTCCAGCACCAAAGTCAGACAACCATGTGTTGATAGGTTTTTTTTGGTTTTTTTTGAAGATGGGTATGGCGCTTACTGTTCTCCAGTTATTGTTGCTTTCTCCTGAACTCCACAACAAAAGACGTTCAAAGACAAGAGAAAGCAACTTTGAAAGGATGTTTTCAATCTTTTTCAGTGTCTGTCCCAAGGATTTGTGTGGATCAAATCACTTAGCAGTGGGTTTGTACTTTCATTGTTCAACCTCCCCACCACATAAGTATGCAAGATGTAAGGTATGGGCAAGATGAGTCTTTGAGATGTGAGGGGTTTAGGGGAGAGGTTTTTTTTTGAGGGTGAAATAAGGGTGGGTTCTTTGTCTTCTGTTTCACATAGTTTTTCCTTTTTTTATTAAGCATTTTCTTGAGGAATTTCATTCTGTTGCTCTAACAAAGGCTACTCCTTACATTTTTTTATATAAAGGAAATGGAGAAATAAAAAGAGGTCATAAAATTAGAACCAAAAAAGAGGGAAAAGGAAAAAAAAAATACAAGACAAAAATCTGAAGACACATAACAAAAAAAAAAAGAAAAGTAGGAGAAGAATTAACACATGTCAAGCTGTTTTGCAAGAGCTTAGTGGGAGAAGATCATAGAGCTGCAGTAATCCACCAGGCTTTGATAAAAGGAGAGACTAGAAAAAAACAGAGGGCTTGAAAAATGACTGAATGTAAGGCACAATCACTTCAGTCATCCTGAGTCTAGTAATTCTGTCCTGCCGTGCTGTTTGAAAATGGCTGACAACAACAGCAGTGCCTGTCAATCTGTTCACTGGCTCAGAGGTTTGAATTTTTTTTTCTTTTCTCAAAATGTGGAGATAAAAAAACACGGAAGATACATTAAATAAAATGAGCAACCACTGGGCTTGGGTACAATCAAGTGATAAAAAGTAAGACTTTCTGCAAAAATTTTCAGTAGCATTTAGAAAAAAAAAATGCAGGAAGAAGAAATATAGACTAAAAATAATAAAGATGAATGCTTCGCTTAGCAGATACAGGTATCTCAACTTCAGGATTAACAGGAGGCCTAATCAGAGCTTTTCATCATTTCACACCTGTGTGCATATATATATATATATATAGATGTATAAAATTACCTTGCATTCCCCCAGTTGACTCTTAAGGGAAAAAGGCACTTCCCAATGGCCCAATGGCACCAAAACATCTGTAGCACATGTAGAGTTGGTGCTGTTTTATATACCCTTTCCTATATTCATTCCTCTTATCACACAGAAGATGGTCTATGTCTGTCAGATCTTGTAATGGTAGAACAATCCTGGCAAGGAGCAATGAGCTTGGGAAAAACAAATATAGGTGTTCTGATGAACTGGGAAAGTGAATATATGTCCACATAATCCAGAATGTACTGACATTTTAAAGTTTAACATAGATATATTACTGAGGACAATATGGTACATTATATGCCATTAAAACAAAACAAAACAAAACAAAACAAAACAAACCATCAAAATACCAAAATAACGACTTTTGCATATAACTTTCCAAATAGAGTAAAATGAGTAGTCAATGCATAAAAAAAGAAAATAGATAAGACTGTTTAAAAGAAAAATCTAAATTGTATTATCTAAATGGTTCATCACCTTTCTATCACCCTTCTTATTCTGGATTAAAAAGTGGATATAATCTTAGTAAGTAAAACCATAATTTTAGAGCAGACATTTTAATCAGGATCACTTGTTTTTAGCTCACAGTAACTTACCTTCTATTACTTTCACCATATAATCCTCCCATTACTCTACACTTACTCAAGAGGAACCATTTATTTTCATGTTTATAATGACCTGCTTTATTAGAAAAGCTGATTCAAACATAAAACTCCACTCCTTCTAGTTATGCATGCAAAATTATTAGTTGTATCTAGTTATGATGCAAATATTCACAATACACTGAGAATCTAAAATCCAGTAAGCGTAACCAATTAACAAGGTGATTTATTTAAAAATTTTTTGTTATATTTTACAATAATGTGTAAGAAAAAAAAAGAAACACAAAGTCTTTTAATATGAACTTAAAAATTTGTGGCAAGTTCTTAGTACTGTTTCATAAAAGGCTTTTTTGCATGAAATAGAAGTATTAATGTTAAGAATTAATGGAATCTTTAACTACTCTGCTTGCTATCAAAATGGTTGGTCTTGCAGCATTGCACTGTGCTAATCTGAGCTTGGTTTAAAGCAGGTGGATATAGTTTTTCTTTGAAATTTCATCCAAAGCAAAAGAAGAGAAAAGCTTTAAGAGCTAAGAGTATTAAGAGTCTAAGAACAGTTATACCTTGATTGTCACTTTTATTAGTTAATCCCTTTGTCCTTCCCAAGACATGACTTTGTAATTTATTTCATAATTGGTCCAAGAGATTTCCTAAAGTGATGCAAAATAGGGAAATGATCATTATTATCTACTGAACTACAGTGGTTCATACCCATTGAAGGGTGTCTAACAGCACTCATTTTGTGAGAAGTCCAGATACAAAAGTAATTATTCAACTATATTTCAAATTTATTCAGCTAAAAGCATCAGGCTGTAACATTTTTCCACTCATATGCTTAAGTATTTCTAATGGAACCAACGCTATTCCTTTGCTTATCTCAGCAGTGACAGAAACCTAAAGAATACTGTATGTACAGCTAGCTGCAACTTACTCTTTCTCTTTGCCTTAGAAGGATGCTTCCTGTAAAAGGGACTGAAATTGGATCAGGTACTGATCCAATGGTATTGTGGCACTGCACTGTGTAGTAATATTGCTTTGTATCACATGCTTCGTGGGATATTATGTTACTTTGAAGGTGGCTTGGTCTGTATTTTACCCCCCTTTGGTTTGTGGGGTGGATTCGGTTCTTCCCTTCAAGCTGCCCTTTCTCTTGTATCCAATTGGTGGTGTTCTGTTCTTCCCAACCCCCTTCCCCCCAGTGCTTTAAAAATCAATGTACCCTCATGTCTGGGTTTCTTCTTTTTACCTTGGAATAGACCTCTGCAATAAATTGAGATCGTGGTCTCAGATAAGAAGAAGTCTCCTGGTCTTTTGCATTTGGTCCTGATGACTTGCTTTATTCCCCCGTGGTTCAAACTAGCCAGGGACAGACCTGGGGAAAAGAAGCCAAGACTTCACTTTATCTCTCATAAAAAACAAAAACACCCAAAACACACAAAAACCCAAAACCAAAACAAACCAACCAAACAAACAAAAAACTCCACAAAACCAAAAACAAAACCACCTATTATTCTGAATTTATTAAGGAAGCTGCTGGCTGCATCTACATATGATTTTCAGAGAGACAAAAGGTGTTCATTTTTGTAGTGAACTGTGTTTACAAGCAAGTGTTTGTAAGTAAACTAGCCTGATCAGAAAATCTCTAAATAATTAAAAACAACTGCCAGCCAAACCTGATTGGTTTTAATTTCCCTGACTTCACAATATCTTTCTTACATTTTAGTTCAGGTATATTGCACTTAGACAATATTGATATTCAAGTA
>VWZN01011807.1:0-12151 GCA_013396955.1 Regulus satrapa | reverse complement strand
ACCCTTGTGATACACATTAAAGTGTAGTGCCATATTTGGAAACTATTTATTAGATATTCCTTTAAAACACGCTATTCTACATGGATTCTTCTATGATTTTAACAAAATTTTTACAATCTTCTGCTTAAAATACATATTTATTGTTATCATCAAACTTGGCACAAATTATGCATTCTTTGATGAGAGGTAAAATCACAGGGACCAAGATTGATAAGTGCTGTGTTATGGACTCTAGGTATTTTTTCATGAATATGTTATTCAGTAATGGAGGAAAGTTTGCAATCACATAGCTGTATAATGCAGTAGTGCCATTTGTAGTAATAGTCTGCAAATTTTGCACAAAATTTATAAGGCCTCAGGAAGGTTTTTCCAATTTGCTCAGCCAAAATTACTCTTGACCTCTCTGCAACTTGATTTTACTTGATTAAGTTGTGGCAGCAGTTTCTCTCATTGACCAGATGTCTACAGCTACTTTTTTTTCTTTTATTTAGCTTTTTGTGGTATGGTGACACTTCTATAGAGGCAACCGGAACCAGAATTTGCTCTCTGTAGAAGAAATTTGCATCCTTAACAGTGAAGCATAGAGAAATACTTGGCGTAACAGCGGCTCTCCACTCAGAAGCTTAAATGCAGAATGTGGAAAAGGAATGGGAAAAGATGAGGCAAGGACTTGCAACGGGAACACGGTGTCTATAGACAATGTGCCAGTGGTCAGTTGTAAAACATGCAGGGCTAGAGTGGAAAAAAGCTGGTGTTTGGGTATCAGGACAAAGAAGAAAGATTAAACATGCATAAAAGCTATAGGTCAAACACATCAAATTTGGGTGTAACATGGACTTGTGGAACAATAAAACCTAGAAGCAGGTTAGCAAATGTGAAAGGAACCTCAAGTGGATGTAAAGAGCAGAAGAAGATACAACAGGTCTCAACATCATATTTCTCCACATGAAGGTGTCCAGACAATGAAGACTTAGGTTAACTTTTCCAAACGGACTCAAAATCTAGTACTGCCTGAAATAATGAAATAGTGACTTCTATTATCATAAGTCTCTATTGCCATAAATATCACAGGTAGATTGTCCAAAATTCTAAAATGAATCAGCCCAGAAGTATTAAAAACACCACAAAGCAGTGGAGATCAGTATAAAGCTCTGTCATGTTCTAAGCCCATTTTATCTGCCATCTTCAAAACAGAGAAACATCTTTTACCTCTTAAGTATAGAAGTAGACAATCCAAAGCCTATCAAAGGAAAGAACTGTCTTTATTCCTAATTCTGTATTTGAGAACTAGATGAGAGTTGAAATAAACAGCAGGGTAATGATGTCAGACACAAAGGACTCTAAGGGATATTCTAAGATCCTGCAGTCACAGGACAGTTGAAGAGACAATAAGGCCATGCCTGAAATAAGTCACTTCTGTTGGTGGTCAGACAAGCTAAACCAAGATTAGCCCTTAAAAGTTTAAAATCTATGTTGAAATTGTATTAAGTTTTGGCACCTATGCCAGAAAAATGTAAGCCCATTATTTGGTCCTTGGTTTAGAAATTTAAATTTAGGAGTGCAGATGACAGACACCTATTTAGGTAGTACAGACAACTTTTGATGGGTTTAGCCCAGATTTAGATATTGAATGAACTAAATTGGTTTCATTTTGTTATAATTCCTGATTTTAAATACCTCTCAGACAAGATTATTTTTGTCTTTAACAGCCAGCTATGTGGTGGTCCATATAACAGGATCCCAAGTTTCTAATTAGCCTGGATTTTAGAAACCAAGGTCACAAAGATGAAAGGTTTTAATTTAACAAAAATTCAAGAATAACTTACACAGAAGGCTTGTTATCTGTAGGGGAAAAAAAAAATTGGATAGGTTTTATGGTAGATTAGCTATTGCTTACCCCCAAAAAATTGTTGTTGTTGTTGTTGTTGTTTTGTATTTTCTGTATTTAAGTAACACTGACAAAAAAGGGAACTTGTAACATGGCAATTTTTGAAATACTTACATTTGTAGCAGACCTTCATTATGAAACTATGAGGTATATGTGACAACTTCTTCCAAAAATATAACTTCCCCAAGGAAAGGGAGTGTGGCAGAAAGCAAAGAAATATGATAAGATGATCTGCCTATCAGACTGAATCTTTGCTCAGAACAAGTCCAAATTTTGGGAAAATAATCCCCCTAGTTTCCTGGATTTTTCTTCATTTTTATAGACATAATAAATTGCATATTTGATCTGTTGTCATAGCCAAGTTAAGCAAATTTTTCTTTATCCTCTTAAAATCCTTGCCACAGTAGCATTATTAGTAATAAGCATTAAAGTAAGCATCTTTTCAGTGAATCTTTAATAGAGAAAAAACCCTTCCAATTAGTCAAAGCATATTTAAAATTGTAGTGGACACCTTTGTTAATTTCTGAATATCAGTTGGCCCTGTGTGCACTGCAGGTGCCATCTCAGCTCCAAGCTGCCTCTTTCATACTGTCACAAACATGCTCATGAGCTAAACAAAGTTAGTTGCCAACTTGGCACTCAGAAAACAAGTGTGACTCTCTATTCTCTGTGTTTCTCACAGTGACAGTTGTGCTCTGTTGTAATCACAGGGGTCTGGCATGAGAGGAAAACAACATTTTGGCTGCTAGAGGCCAAAATGTTTTGTGCAAACTAACACTGACACCAGTTGTCAAAGGAAAATACTTTTTCCCTCAATCCAGGTAGAAGCTAACTATGTATGCAAAATCTTTTTTTTTGTAAGTCAGTCTTGTACTAAGCCATGAAACACAGGTCCTTATACAATTCAAATACTGTAATTTTCTTTCTGAGTTTTTCCAAGCACTTATTGAATCAGTGTTAAGAGCTGATATAAAATTGTAATAGTAATAGTAATAGCAAAGAAATAATAAATGAGAAGAATGAAAGAGGTAATGTAATGCACATCTAATTGGCACCTCAGTAAGCTAGTGATGACTCAGTTAGTGAGATATACACCAGTTATGGGGTAGTGCTGAACACCATACAGACTAATTTCATAGTGTCCTTGCAAGGATATGCTCTCTTTGTTGTCCTTGCAAGGATATGCTCCCTTTGTATCCACCCTGTTTCAACAGGATTAAAATGGGATCAAACCCAGGAATTGTTGCTGCACATTCTCATGGAATGAAAAGTTTGTGAGGTCTTTTTTTTTTGTTTTGAAGATCCAATAACCAGACCATTATAAAAAAAAAAAAAATCCTCAAACTAGAAGACCAGCCTAGTATTCTACTCTAAAACAAGATACTTAAGGAACACTTATTTTTGTGTTCACAACCACTATTCCATTTAGACAGACTCCGAGGACATCCAAAGACTAGGTGCATTTAAATGTTAACATCATTTCATAGTTCAGCTTCAAGGACTCAATCTCCTCACCTCAATCCCAGCTCCAGATTTCCTGTGAAGTGTAGTAGATACCAGGATTTAGGCTGTCACAGATTAATAATTCTAAACACAATAGCTCTCTTCTATGCCTTAAAGGAGTTCAAGATGCATCACAACAAGGCCTGTGATGAGAAGAGACTTGAAACTACTTGGATATATAGAGAATAATTAATGATTTGATGGATTGAGCGGGTTAGAGACATAAGTGCTCTTGACTGTCTAGTCTTGTGATGGGACATTTTCCAGGGAGCTGGGTTGTGATTTTTGCTCCAATAAATTTTCAGTTACTTTACATTAAATAACCCTTAGCCCTTTTTCAAATAGTCAAATATCAAATATTTTAATTCAAATATCAAATAGCTAGTCAAGCAAAATGTGAACACTCATGAGTGCTGTCATCACTAGGCTTCAAAGTAATGATCCTTTTCACAACTTTTATCTAGGCCAATGACCTTAAATAATTTTAAATATGCTATATCTGTACAATGGGGTGCCAGCAGCTTCTGAAGAGTCAAAGGTTTGGCCATCTTTCATACAATATTTCTGCTGACAAATAGGACTTATTAATGACAAAAGCTATCTTATATTTGGAAACATATAATGTTCATGTATGAAAAGTCTTCAGCAGAACAAGGGTGCTCAACAGATGGCCTACAGTATTCTGGCAGGCCAAAACTCTGTGCATATTAGACACTCAAGTAATTGCCTGGTACAGTCTGCCATAATGAATTTACTTGCCTCAAGTGTTTTTCATATTACCAAGAATTATGTTAGGCAAAATGAAGGGATTAAAGAAGATATGTTTGCAAAAAATATCAGTTAAAAATATATGATTAATATTTATATTTAAAATTTCAGTTATGTAGACTGTCTCTACATTTGTAAGGCTATACTACTAACTCTAGAGGTCATACAAAGGTGTAACGTCCTGAATAGCTCTAAATATTTCCTCTTATGATATTTCCTCCATTAATCTTTTATAGTGAGAGAAGATTACTTCATAAAGTGTCTCTGACAAGACCCTAAGTAAACCCCCAAAACAATGGCATACCATAACTCATTTGTCCTTCACAAGGGATTGGGAAAAACAGATGGAACAGTGAGGCAACACTTGGTAGTGCGGGGTATTCTGTTATCTCTCCTCTCCCTCTTCCTGTCCCTAAGATTTAATTTAATTTTGTTGTCTTGATCAGACTCATTCAATCCTGAGACTGTTTTCTACCACATACAAGCCACACAGAACATGGTAACATTACTTTGCAAATTAGATATCATGAGAAATATTGATTTACAAGCTTATTTCAATATTTTGTATGTTAATCTTCTGGGAAGCTTTACAGGAAGACTTAAAATAAACCCTGATGTGACATATGTTGTCTGCTTTGCTAGATCTGGGAAAATCTCTCTGGGCCAGGAGGTGTTTTCAACAGAAAGAAAAAAAGGAATTCTCACTTATTCTTTGAGGGTAAATTGTCAGTAGGAAAACCAACAAAATAGATTTTTTCCCTGCTTACTCAGGGGAAGGATAGTAAGTAGTTATACATTCTTCATAATCAAATGCCAAAACATTCAAACTATTTATTGAAAACAATCCAAGTCAAAGCATTACAAGTGAATACACATTTCCTTTATAAAGCAAAACAATAGTCAAACTTCAAGTGCAAGTTCCAAAAAAAGATGTGTAGGCTCTGATTCCCCAGAAGACAGAAGCCTTCCCCTAAGGCTATGAGAAAGCACTATGTGGTGGGAAATAATAAGATTTAAGTTATGTTAGTTTCCACAAGATGACTCCAAATCAGGGCTCCTTCATTCACATATTGCACTCCAACATATTATACATGCTGTGTAGTACCTCAGTCACAACTATGGTGAAAGAAATCTACAACTTAGAAGCCACTGCAAAAGTTTGTGGCATCTTTTATGATTTTATCCCTGTATAGTTGGTGCCATGAGACTGCAAAAAACAGATTGTAAGCTGTTCTCTGGATTTTTGAGATGTAGCTTTCAGGAGTCCTTCCTTCTTTGATTAATTAAAGGAAAAAGAAAAAAAAAATGATAGAAACAGAGAAAGAGAGAAATATTAAAAAAAAAAAAAAAGAGAAGAAAGAAAGAGCAAAAAATATTAAAGAAACTCAGTTCAAGTAGCAGAGGAACAAATTTACTCTATAGCAAGACACCACACAATGTCTTTCATGATTACTTCACTTCTCAATGACATCAAGAGTTCATTTTCATGCCAAAATAAGAAAAACTCAACCCACTCAAGAGTGACTGCACAGAAGGACAGAGATCTGTTATATCTAAAATCTGATAACTTTTTACGCATTCGAGTTTCCAGATTTACAGTGATTTGGACAAAATGATGACTGATTCTGACAGCAGCCCATTCATCCAAATTGTACTCAGTGATATGAATCAGTGATTCTCAACCCTGCTAATCTGGAGAGCTCTAATCAGTAAATTGCCAAAATCTGGAGCTGATTTCAGTCATGAAATTTCTCTTTCTTTTCAGTGCATTACTACTAGAGTCTGACTAAATCTGAATAAGCTTAGAGGTATTATTCTTATAATTTTTGTATACTTAGGTCACAACTTTGTACTGCAAACTTGGAAGTGTGTCACTTTTTTTCTGCGTTTTTCTTTAACATCAGCAGGATAAAGTGGTTGCTGATCAGTAACATAGGCAAAAGATTTTGTGAGTTCACTACTTCCTGCAGACAATGGCCTGTATGAGCAAAGAATTGCAGGGAATACATAAGAAACTGGCTCTCTAGAGATTTAATAACTGGTGACCAGAAAGTATTTTCATTTCACATCTGAAACTCAAAATTTCATATTCATGCTTCATACTATTACATGGATAATCTGATAATGAATTTTAAGACCTATTTTTTGCTACTTGTATAGGTGCTAAACTTAAAAAAAATCTCCCTGAACATGACTAAAAAACTGGTCATGAGGTCCCATACAAGTCACAAGTTTCAACTCTCTTTTACTTACAGTATGGCAAAAGATAGCAAGAATTTTAGATATACGATTGATTAGATAATGAAGTTATCATTCCAAAGGAAATATATCAATGCTCAGTAGGTAAAATTAAAAATAGAAGATTGGAAGACGAGTTTTCCAGTGATTTTTTTAGGAGTAGACATTTTTTTCAGTACCTCTTTAAAGGTTCTTTATTTATTATTATTCCACACTGACTCCTGTAAAGCAAGGAAAGCTGTTTTTTTCCCACATCTAGGCTAGGCTTGGGATCAGCCTTGTACAGCAATCAAGCAACACTGTGAAGGAATCAAACCACTGTGCACAATTTTGTACAGGATGAAATGCGAACTCCTATCTTAAAAATTATGTCCTTTCTTGTAATTTCTGAAAACAGCATTATCATTTCTTGGGCTACATCCATAGCAGAATGGCCAGCAGGGCAAGTGAGGGGATTCTGCCCCTCACCCTGCTCTGGTGAGACCCCAGCTGGAGTGCTGCATCCAGATTTGGGGTCTTTAACACAGGACATGGACCTGCTGGGGTGAGTCCAGAGGAGAGACACCAACTTGATTAGACTGATGGAGTACCTCTCCCAAGAGGACAGGCTAAGATTATTGGGATTGTTCAGCCTGGAGAACAAAAGGTTATGGGATGACCTAATTATGGCCTTCCAGTACCTGGAGGGAGTCTACAAGAAAGATGGAGAGATACTATTTACAAGACCAAGTAATGAGAGAGCAGGTTTCAAATTGAGAGAGTAGGTTTAGACTAGATATTAAGAAAATAACCTTTTGAGTGAGGGTGTTGATACACTGGAACAGGCTGCCCAGAGAAGCTGTGAATGCCTCATGCCTGAAAGTGTTGAAGGCAACCTTGGATAGAACTCTGAACCGCCTGTCTAGAAGATGTTGCTGCCCTACAAGAGAGGGGTTGGCACTGGACAATTTAAGGTCCCTTCCAAGCTGAAGTTTTCTATGATTATCCATGATGTGAAAAAGCCATTTACATAAAAATCCTATGAGAAAGGATGTAGCTGAAAGTGTTCTAATAGCTGAGGTACAGTTACAATGAACTTTTTATTCTTAATGTTGGTTCCGTAGGGCTAAAATATTATTGCATGGCAGTGGATTCCAAAGTTATAAAATTATTTCAATTTTTTTTTTTTTCCACAAAATATTATAAAAATTAGGTGGGTAAATCTCTTGGTATTTTAACTTGTAAAGTTAATTGTTCTGTTCTATTCCTGTGAGTCATCTGAAATCCCTCGTGCACTTTGCAATACAAGGAGAGATTCATGTAATTCTCAGAGCTGAGGTTTTAAATGCAAAATACAAGAAAGAATGTGTAGAAAACAAAATCCATCCCTTTATCCATAGCTTGTTTTTTCTGTTTCAGCTTCATGTGGTGGAAGAGGCAAAACCAAGCTTTCCAATGATAGGCGGTGGGGTGGTACACCGTACCTTGAGGAAACAAACACTAATTTGATTCCTCATTCTGCTCCAGCAGGTGTCAGCTACCACAAACCCCACCTTAAATGTTTCTATACCGATGTACACATAAGGAGCAAACAAAAGGAGGTTGAAACTTTGGCCCTGTCTCAGATATTTAAAATCATTGGCATAAACAATATCTGGTCCTGTGGATGAAGTGCTCTGTTAGATGGTTACAGGCTCTTTGGGAGGGTTAGGTAGGTCAGAAGAGGCAGGAAGGTGATGTACATAACAGTAGGGCTGGACTGTATGGAGCCCATGGTGCACAATGGCATGATTAAGAGCTTCTGTAGGGATTGAGGGACAAGCAAATAGTGTGGGTGTCATTGTGGGAGTCTACTATAGACCACATAACCAAGATGGCGACACTAATTCTTTGTGGAACAAAGAGACACCTCTGAATGAACTGCCCTTGTCCTTAAGGAAGATTTCAGCTTGCCAGAAATTAATTGGGAAAAGCACAAAACTGACACAAGCAGTTCCAGAGGATTCCTAAAACACCTGGATGGTAGCTTCATGGTGCAGGTACTAAGGGAGCCAAGTGGAAAGATGTGTTCCCTGATTTATTGCTTGTTAACAGAGGGTCTCATGAAGGAAGTGGTGCTTGGTGACTGTATTGGCCACAACGACCACAAAGCAATTGAGTTTAAATATCTTCTGACAAGAGGAAAAGTGCCACCAAAACTCCAGCTCTGGAAAAGAGGAGAGCAGACTTATGACTGATCAGAGGGTTAGTGAGTAAAATCCTGGGCAAAATATTTGTGAGGTTGGTAGGACCCTCAGTTCTGGTTTATATTTTAAGCACCACTTTCTAAGGGCAAAGGGACAGGCAATTCCAAAATGTCAGAACTTAAGCAAAAAAGACAAAGGCTCTTTCGGCTGAGCAGAGATCTTCCTTTGGATATAAGGCAAAAAAAGGAGGTGTCTGCCCAGTAGAAGCAAGGTCAGGTGATGTGGAAGGAACACAGTGACTGCTTGTCACTAAAGGGATAAAATTCATGTGGTCAAAGCTCAATTGGAGCAACAGCTGGTCAGAACAGTGGGGGCCAAAAGGTTTTGGGTTTGTTTGGTTTGTTTGTTTGTTTGTTTGTTTTTTAATATGCAATTAATGGCAAAATGTAGTGCAGAAATAACACTGGCTTGATAGAGAACGGGGATAGTCACTTCACAAATGTGGACATAGACAAGATGGACTTGTTAAATTCTTCCTTTGCCTCTGTTTTCAACACTAATGATGAACTAAGGCAGTGCCGGTGCCTTGAGCTAGAGGACCATGGCTGTGAAAATTATAAACTCACAGTTGACACAAATGCTGTGAGCAATCTGCTTTTCCAGCTGCATCCCTGTAAGTCTCTAGGGCATGAATGAGTTCTTCCAAGACTTCATAAAGAGTATTTGATGATATCATGAGGCCTCTCTCAATGATTTTTGTATGATCTTGGGAATCTGGAGAGGTCCCTATTGACTGGAAGAGCTTTCATTGGAAGATCTAACAATATTTGTTGGAGTTACTGGTGCTTTCTGATTGGTGTTTCTCATGGTAAGTACAGAAAAGCAATAATAAAATAATTCATGTTGTCATTGTTTTCAATAGCAATTGTTCTTTCACACATATCTTCTGTGCATTTACCCTTATTTAAGAAAAAGCAAGTCAGAACATACTATTATAAGGAACCTTGACCTAACATGGGGCTTCTGCCCCTCCTGAAAATTTATTTTGTTTTGTATTTAAAAAGAAAGAAAATTTTTAAAAATAATTTTTATATCAGTACCTGAGAGAAAATTTTGCATGTAAAGGATATTGACATGTCAAAGACAGCTCAATTTAAAACAGTGCCATAGAACCAGGCCAATAAACAACACCTGTCTGCTTCAAGGATATGAGGATTGAACTTCACCAAAACACAGAATTAGGTCTTATTGCTGAGCATAAGTACACAACACTGGTTGAGCAACAAAAATGGTGTCATAATACTTGACAAGAACCGAAGAAAAGCTAATTAAACAAGAGCTGATGGAAGTCACTGTAGTTAATGATTATGGATTTAAATTATTTAGAAAACATATGAATTTAAGAAAAATCTAAACAGCTTTTCTTTTTGGTTAAGCAATTTTTAAATACATGTTTTCAAAAAGCTTATAATAATCTATTGTGTATTCACCATTTTGGTGTCAATTTCACTACTATGGATGAACTTACAGAAGTAAAAATTATGTAACAAACTCCAGAAAGTCTAGTATTTCAGACACACATAGAAAAAGAAAAAAATATCATAAAACTTTTGTGGTTTTGTCTAAATTTCCCTTGAAGTCAGAGATTTAATTAAGGTCTGACATCCTTTAAGAAAAGAAACTGAATTCAGTGGGAACTCTGATTGTTCCAAAAAAGGTGAAAAATCTGAAATCTCTGAAAAATCAAGTACTTACCAATCTGAGTATATTTTAAAAGAATATTTCAGAAGGAGGTATTCTACTCTTTCCTCCACCTCAGTGAATTGATTCTGTCAGGCTCTCTTTTTCCCAGAATTTCAGGTGTCCATATTGCTGTAATACTAAGATGTGGAACATCTCTAGATATTGTTCTGTTGAGGTACAAAAAACTGTCCACAAAATTATTCAGCTAAGAACTTTAGACTCATTAAATCCTTGGAAGCTAGTAATTTCAAGTGCATTTTTCTGCAGGGTTTCTCTACAAAGAGCACAGAATTCTGTGTGTGTGTTGATTGCAGAAGAATATACATGTGCATAGGTCTTCATAGGTTTAGAGTTGGCAGTACTCATTACTAGGGAGAAATATCAGCAAAGAGTTTTGGGTGTTTTATTTTTGTTTTGTTTGTTTGTTTGTGGTTTTTGTTTTTGCTTTTGTTTTCATTTTGTGGTTTTTTGGGTTTTGGTTGGGGGGTTTTTTTGCCTTTTTTTTTTTTTTTGGGGGGGGGGGAGGGTTTAGGAGGAGGTTTTTGGGTCTTTTTCTGGCTTTGTTGATTTAAACATTGTTGTCTTGGTTCCAGCCAGGACAAGGTTTGTTTTTGCAGTAGCCAGGAGGAAACATGGGTAGGAAACAGATCTTATTCCATACCATCTTGTGTCATTGTTGGGAGTTTCTTCTGGGGAGAAGGGCTCTTTTCCAGTCAGGGTGGTGTAGCTGTGGTTGGGTTGTGAGCTCTGCAGTGAGCGCTTTTTTGCAGGTGACTCACTCTTTGTACACTTTTGTTATTAATATAATTGCTGTTACTGTCTTTTTTCTTATCTCATTGCTGTTTCCAGTAAATTATTCCTATCCCAGCCTGTGATGTTTTCCATTTGTGCTTCCAGCTCTGGTCTCCATCCTGCCATGAGGAGGGAGTTGCAGAAAGGGGGAATGAGCAGCACGTGGTTTTAGTTGCAGCACTAAATTGGAGAATACCATTCCTAAACCACAACAATTATTTAAAATAATTGTCACCAGTAAATTTAAAACCATTTTATAGACATTGTAGTATATGCATTATTTTAAAAGTACAGCCATTCTTACAAACCCTCATAAATATCAGATGTAAAGGGTAAGTAAAGCAAAAGTCTCTGCATTAAAAGAAAAAAACAAACAAACAAACAAACAAAAAACCAACAAAACTTAAGAGAAGGAAGAGAAACCCCACAACATAATAAAACAGGTTTGAAATTTGAACAAACATTCCGTGAAGAATTCTTACATCAGCATTCAACTAGCTATCTTCTAGTTTAAGAAACCAGATTAGTTGTATAGTTTTGTATACAAATTTTGAATAACACCAGGAGATATAGTAAATCTATCAATATTTTATTCAAGGACACTGTCTTTTAACATATATCTCTAGCAATTGATCACTGTCTAGATCTACAGACATAAATTCAATTAGAATTTTGTTGTCCTATCACAATCTAAAAGAGGAAAAGGAAAAGAAAGGAAGGACAAATAATCAGAAACAGGATAAGAAGAATTGCTGAACAGAACCCTCCTCTCTCCCAAATGTAGCAAATATGTAGCAAGCCAATGCACTTTGTAGTGCTGGAAAGAAGGAAGAATATTATGATAATGACATGGCCTGCAGCTTTTTCATTAATGAGAACACCTATCAACTATCAAAATGAGAAATATTTCAGGTACCCATACAGTGAGCTGTTGATATGTTTAAACAGCAGACTGAGGATGCAAGGAATAGCTGCATAGCACCTGCTACTCCCTGCAGTGAATTGTGATGATGTCAAATGAGGAAAAAACATTAGTCTGACTACAGGTTGTTTC
>VWZN01011806.1:51575-106740 GCA_013396955.1 Regulus satrapa | reverse complement strand
CCCTTAATAGTAGATGCCTGCCATCAAGACAAAAGAGATCCAGCATTACTTATGTCTGACAGGAACTGTGTAACTTATATTCAGTAACTAAGCCAAATAAGTTGGAACATTTTATTTTTTCATTAAAAAGAAATTAAATCTTCATTCATGAGTTCCTGAATTTTAGCTTGTCATGAATACATCCAATGTATTTTAAGTTGTGCTCAGGAAGCAAAAGTAGAGCCTCCATTCTTAAATGACAACCTGCTGCTGTATCTACAGTCTTCCCAGCTTCCACCAGGGTTTCCAGACAGTGCTGCTGGCTTTCTTTTTCTCTTTCTTTCTTTCTTTCCTTTCTTCTTTCTTTCCTGCTTTTCTTATATTTGAGGTTGGGGGAGGGAAACCTGCCACAATAAACTAGAAAAAATCCATTCTGTCAAATTGCGTGCCCTGCTGCTTCATCACCATTATTATACTGAGGTTTTACATTAAAGTACCCTGGATTTTAAATTGAAAGTCAAATATAATTTGCCACTAGAAGCATGAAGTGAGTGACTAGAAAAGCTGATAGCTAGGCGCAGCATGACAAATTGGTATCTATCTAATAATGAGCCTTACAAGGTCATGGATCACTACAAAACTCTCACTCCTATGTAAGTAGAACTGGACTACATTGTGTCAATTGCTGTTTCAGGGGAAAGGGCAATATATTTTAGATTGGCCCATACATTTTCAGAGCTAAAGCTAGACAGGTAGAATAAACCCCTTTTGGATAGAAAAGAAAACCAGGGAAGGTGACAGAGAAAGGAAGGGTGAGAAATTTTGTAGTTCTACAAACACACTTTCAGGATTAATTGTGGACAAACAAACTGTTTCAGCATATACATTTAGACTTTAGAGAGAAAAAACCGCAATGATTTATACATTATTTTAAAAAGTCTTTATTTAGGTTGTCATTTTATGCAATTTTAGGGTAAATAATGAAATTGATTTTGTGTCAACAAAAAAAAGAGAGAAACACCTGAGTTCCTAAACAAGAAGTAATGTTATTAGTAAAGACCATTACCACATTTGAAATATGCAAATCACTTCTCAGAAAGCATTAATCAATAGAGACCTAGGGGAACAGATAAAGGTATGACTATTTATACCACAAGATAGATAATTGTATAGCATCATCCCTTAATGACATATCCAAAGAATTTGTGCAGCTGGCAAGTGTTGTCATTTGAGAGTTATATTCAGCTGAGATCATTTACTCGGAGCTGCTCTTCTGAGACACAAAGACCTTTATCAGTTTATCTTATGACATTATTTTTATGTGCCTTTATGAGACATTGTGTAGGATTCATGCACCATAACTTTGGCATCTAAAATGTAGTTCATTGTGTTCATTGTTCTAAGTTCCTTTGCATCCCTGAAGTGAAATAGATAGATATCATCTTTTGGATATGTTGAATTTTAGGCAGAGATTATTTTATTACAAAATAGACCTCTGGGGAAGATCACATTGTCTGCTAGAAACTAGGAGGACTTCTGGAAATAAGGGTATCTCAGAGTGGAAATGTGGTGTTTGTCACCTCTCCTTTAGATGTCTGCAGCTACACAAGATGATTCCCAGAATACCTGTCTCTCTTCTCATCTGTCTCACCTAACAGGAAAACTGAAAACCAGTGAGAACTAGAAACTCATTGTTGAAATAAAAGTACATTTGTGAAGGACAGGGCTGGAAGACACATGGTGGTAGTGGAAGTGGGACACTGGAGACAGATATGTTTTAAAAACCTATGGAGCTGCTGGGTAACTGAAGGGTCCTGTCTGGTCACTGCTATTCTGAGACAAACAGAAAATTAAATTCAGCAGAAATAACCCAAAATGGCCATGCCTCATTCAACCAGACCCATGACCATGTGACTTTTGTACAGAGAACATAAAATTTTACTGGCACATTGGTTGTGATTTTCTATTTCTCTGTTTTCTAAAAAATAGGATAGTTGTAGCATTGCCAAAGTAACAGCAAAGATATCTCCCTGTAAGTGTGCTCTGTATTGAAAATCACAATGCACAAGTTGTAATTATGTTAACAGTTCTAACTATGGAGTTTGGCTTTATAAAGTATCTTGTTTAATCTATTTCCATGTTGGAGGTCTCTTGTTTAATCTCTGCTATGTCAGGTAAAAGGGAGACAACTGCAAAAGCAGTGGCTGTGAACAGCCCGTGGTATTTGAAATGATTGTGATTTTATTTCATGGGCAATGAACCTTTCAAATGCTAGGAGTCTGTTAGCTGGAAATGGCTGATGTGCTTTCTTTAATTCACAAAAGAGACACATTGTTCATTATTTCTTCATTCTACTAGTTTTGCTGGTTTTCTTTAACCCATAATAAACCCCACGTAACACATGGGAGAAACAACCCAACCTTTGGCGCAATGATGTAGCCTAAAACTCACGGAAATAAATATAAAAAGCTGTTGCTGATTAGTGCTGAAGCAGGTCTCTAAGCATCATGAACAGCATGATGATCAATGAGTTTGCTTTTTGGGGGATAAATAGTAAAATCAGAGTCAATGTGTAGAAGAACCTTTACAGGCAGAGATGGAGGATAAGATAACCATGAGAAGTAAGCAGCACAATTTATGAAAATAAATCTTATCAGACAAATTTGATTACTTCTTCTGATAGCATTACCAAATAAGCAAATGAGAGGAAAAAGGCAGACCTAATATAGTTTGACTTGAGCAAAGCATTTGGTAGAGCATCTAGGAAAGCTCATGCAATTAATTCAAATTGACAAATATGTGGACTGTCACATGGATTGAAGATTAGCTCAAAGGCCATAAACAAAGAATATTGATGGATCAAGTTGAAGGGGGATACACAGTCATTTATTGCAATGCTGGTAGTAAATCAAGGCTTGTTTAATATCTTCACTAATGATTTGGAAAAAAAAATTGCATCAACTCATTGATGACATTTACTCATGGCATAAATTGGGAGGAAGTTTAAATGCTCTTATGGGGAAACAAAAATACAGTGGGTCAGGGACTGATAAAATAGTAAATAAATTATAAAAGTGCAAGGCACCATTTGGTTTAATTTGGAGGAAATATTGAAAGAGGATTTACTAATCTGGAAAAGATGAGAGAACAAAATATAATTGTTGAAGATAATGGGCACAACTTGAAAGGGAAAGAAAAAGGGCAAATGAAGTTATAGGTACATATGTATTATTGTCTCATGGAATAAGGTGATACAGTCATATATGAGAATAGTAGTTTAAATTTGAGCACAGAAACAGCCTGAGTCTATACAGAACTGGCACTCAAAGCATAAAACTGGATTTTTTGAATGATTAATAAAAGGAAATATAAGAAACTGAAGTGATAGCCAAATGCTCAGGCACAGTGAAAAAGGATTAAAATAGATAAACTGTAATGGGCTAGATTAAAAAAAAAAACAAACATTGAATCTGTGCAAGTATTGAAATACCTTTTGCCATGAGTTTAGTAATCAATATCAAAAAGCTTAGGCTACCTGAAAATATATCTCTCCATGTATGCTTAATTTACAAGTAGAAGGGTATCTGTAGTCTCCAAACATCAAAGAAGAACAAATCTCAAGAATGGAGAAGAGTTTTGTGTGATGCAGAAAAGTATAAACAAGAAAAAAGGCAGAAAGTTGAGAAAAATACTATTAGGTGGTTACAATCCATATTTATTTGTCATATTAGAAGTGTATCATGATGGAGCAATACTGCATGAGTAGAAAAACACTGCATATATTTCCTTGGCTTTCCTTTTAGTGGCAGCATATGACACTTGCAGTGAATTTTGCTTCTTTAAGAGAAAGTTCCTTTAGTGGGAAGGGTGTTAGAGAGATAAAATACTTGGGACTATACCATCTCCCATATGCAGAGTCTTTACCACCCCAGATGGTACACCAAATGCCAAGTCCTAGAAATACAACTGAATTATTACCTTCCAAACATGAAGCAGACTAAACCAGCACAGCATATAATATATCCTCCTGCAAATGATTCCAAAATTAAGGCTAGGTCCCTCATTTTATATACAAAGCCCAGATGGTACATACAAACCAACTGTGAACTACATTGCTGGTGTGATGTTTAAACCTCACAAAAATGTATGCTGGTATAACAAATGGCCTCTATTTACAAATGGAAAACTGAATAAATGAAATAAATGCAAAGTTTTACAGCTTAAACTGAAGATCTTCAGTTAGACTTTGGCTATCACTCTGTATGGCTGTTCTTATGCTAAAAGTAGCTGCAGAGAATGTTTTACCTAATTAGGAATATTTTAAATGAAAAGAATCTAATGTATAAGTTTGTGGAAGTCTAAATTAAATTCTTTCAGCAAAACCCCAACAGTGGAGTAGCCACCCAATACACTTGAGGTCAATACCTTGGTTGACTTAATAGAGGAAAAAAGAAAATGATAGAAACAAGAGAATTATTTCCAGCTTAACATTTAAAGAAAATAAGGGCTTTGTGTTTACACTAGTTTATCAGATTATTTTCTTTTCAGTATCTATTAGATCCATTATCTAGTTTCAAGCGAGGAGGTGAGGTTTAAAGACTAATAGTAAACAAAAGAGCAGCTAGGCAGATCCATGGTTTCACTATGAGTGGCACCTGTAGGTTTAATGGTTATGGGACTGAGCAGAAGAGGAAACTCCTCACACAAATTCGGTAGAAGGAAAGTCTGCATTCTGAATGTCCCACACTGAGAATAAGCAATATTAATTCATAAGCAATATTAGTTAATAAGATATATTACTTGAAACAAAGATTTTGTGAACGAATGGGGAGTTTAGCTGGAGATCAGCTTAGATCAGATCTTAGACAGAGGTGGGTTTTTTGTGCAGATACTTTATAACTGTCCATGACCATGTGAAGCTTTTTATGTGGCATTCTTAAGCTGTTTCTCAGCCTCTCTATTTTCCNTTTTTGTAACTGTTGCGCTTGTGGGCACTCTGATGCCTATTAGTGTGTTCAGTCAGGCTGTGTCCATAATGCAATTAATTTTGAAAGTCAGTGAGAGATAAGGCAGCAATTCAAAGACAGCACAATAGTCAGGAGGCTGGATTGGGTGGTTGTCTTATGGCCCCAGGAGAAAACCATGAAGAAAAATCAGGTGTTATCTGAGCTTTAGTAGAATTCAGCAAAAAGTCAGCATTCAACACCACATCACTGCTCAGCCTCTGAAATTAGATATGTGAATATATCAAAGTCAGGACAGTCTCTCCTCTAAGAGACTGAATGTTGAATTAGTAGTATTTACTGTGTGGTAGCACCCTGATAAAAACAAAGACACACATATTGCTGATACTGTATCAAAAAAGTATGGCAAGTTATGATTATCAAATTAGCATTTTTTAAGCTCATTTAGACATATTTTCAACAGAAGGAAGATGAAACAGCATGGTATGTTCATCAGGCTGTCACTATATGAGAGGTTGCTAAGAGTGGCTGCAGAAAAGAAGACTAGATTTGTTCTCTGAGTCAGCATTTAAAAAATTACATATATTCAGACATTTGACAGCATATTGTTGATTTGTTCTTCTGTGACAAGTCTAAATAAGTATGAAAATTACCTCATAAATTATATACATTCAAAATGTTATGTACCTTTAAGTATATCAGCTTAAATAACTTCAGCTTCTCTGAGCAAATTTGAGCCATGTGTCATAATATCCAATGTTACCAGAATACTCTCTGCTTACCTAATTGCTGAATGTTTTGGGCATTTTGAGTATAAAGGTCATATCTTCATGAGGTGACTTCAGTGGATGTACACCAATTTAAACGAATTGAAGAAATGGTCTATAAGATTTTGTGGCCAGGATTTCTTATAATAAAAGTCTTGGCAAATCTGAAAGTCATTATTTTAATGGCACTGCAGACAGCTATTGTTAAACATGAGGCACAGTTCTAGGGTAATTATGGTCTTATAACATTACTTTATAATTTGGCTTTTCCCAGCTTAAATTACCATCATTGAAATGAGTTTTCCTTACTCCCATCTAGCCAAGTATCCTGCACAGAGTGCAGAACAGGAAGAAAAACTCTGCTAGTCCAGACACCAAGAGATGGTACCTTTTGTTTTTAAGAGTCTAACCTAGGAGCAAGGCGGTGGACAATTCTATGCAGAAACATGGTGCACTCTTTTTTTGCAGCATTATGCACTTTGGCAGCTCCTGTCTGCCTATGTGTAAAATTATCCACTGACTGTAGCTGAGACTGGAACTGGTGGATAAAGAGAGAGAAAACTTGGAAAATTGGAATCCCTAAACCAATTTCTGGTACCTGTTCCAATAGATGCTGATACCAGTCTGTTCAGTCCAATAGACTGAACAGCAGTCATGTGTCAGCTGGCACGGTCTCATGACCTGCACGCTGCATTTTACAGGACACAGCTACACTGCTCACACAAGGGATCTGTCCAGCACTGAGACCCAGGCGTGTTTCTCTGCATCTACAGGTTCTGGCCACATCTCCTCTGCTGACAGGGGACCCATTCAAATGAAACCACTGCTCAGGACAGGGCACCTCTCCTTTCTAGGACTGGTGGTTTTCAGAGGTGTCTAACAGCAGAGCTCCTCTCTAGGCTCTGTAGTACTGATGTGTGGAGTGAAAGGCTAAAATCATGGCTGGTCATGTAATCCCCTGTGATAGGACTGGCTAGAATTGCCTCTGTCACTTTTGTCACCAGTTTAGGTGTGATGTTTAAGGATTATCCGAAAGAGCAACAAAAGTTATAACCACTACAGTATAAAAAAGACTCAGAAGGTGCAATGCATTGCTTGGAAAATGTGAAAATGTGAGATTTTGAGTTTTGCAGAAAAACCTTCAGGTTTAGTTTATCTGAACTAATGGGTTTATAAAGGGTCAGGTTTGGGGGGGCAGGTTGTTTGTTTTATTTTTTTTTTTTTGATCGTTTGTTTGTTTTGTTTTTGTTTTTAGCTCAGCTCCTATAGCTTTAAGGAAAAATTTATTTGTCCCAGAACAGCTTAGCAAGAGTAAACTGACTTGTTGCTTGTTCATGCATCCTGATTAAGGACCTCATCGTCCATTCTGTTTCTCTCTGCTGAGGCTTGAAATGTTGGTATTGAGTACTTGCTATATCATCATCGTACTGTTTGTCTGAAATTGAGCTCAGAAAATGCAGAAGAAACTGTCAGGTATTCTGGCAAGTCCTGAATTGCTTTTCAATTCTGCTGAATTTATGACCAAAGGCAGTAATCCTTGAGGGGACACATGATTAGCAACAAAATATCTTGGCTTGTCTTACACATAGGAAGGGCTGTAGATCTGTGACAATGATTCAGGTGCCTCACTGGACTAAAGGGACTCGTGTAAAACCTGCTAAAATGACACATGTCAAACCTGCACTGAACATTTGGCCAGTGTTTCAGGATAATTTGTGAATGGATCTGCTACATTCATTAACCAATAAGCCTGCAAACCCAAACCCATCTGCTTATGAATGAATATACCTCTTATTTATCCCAGCTATTCTTCTACTCCATTTATGAACACTTAGAAATTCAGGCAAATAGTGAGGGCAACTGCCATGAAGCTGAGGTTGCCAATCCCACCCTTTGAATAAGAAATAATGCGTGCTGAATAGTCAAGGACATAATTAAATGAAATGTTTACAACAGGCAAGTTGACTGAAAAATGTTTGCACAAAGGACTTCAATTGTTTAAGGAGATGAAAACATTTACAGGGATTATAATACATTTACTAATAATCTGCCAGCAAAAAAAGGGTATAATTTATTAGATAAAATATTTCCCAATAACAGTTTGTCCAGGTCTAGCGTGAAATGACAAACTAAATTAAATTTAATTTTGAATCTTTCCTCTGAAATAAAATGGCTTGCAGCTAGTAAAATATCCCTGGATAATCACAGAGGTCAGAAATTGTGACCTTTTGGTGTTTCATGCCTATTTACAGTTCACTCCCTTTGCAGGTTTTCAGGGCTTCAAGTACCTGTTTTACTTGAAGTACATAAAACCAAGCCTACATATTTGACACTGTGAAAAACCTGACCATCTTCTTTTTTTCCTAATTTTGTCTTTTTTTCTTCTTAAATTAGAAAATATCCTATCCCATTCAATGATTCATGTACCTTCTGCAGTGCTAAACTCTTAATATCTTACAGTGTCACTCACCACATTGTTTTACCAAATTTTACTCACATTCTATATTTTCATTCCTATTTACAGTAGTTGAAAAAGTTCCACTATGGCAGTACTGAATCTAAGCATAAAAAAATGCTTAAGTTACTTTGGGAGAATGCATTCTGGTCATTTCTCGCTTCTGGTCTTCCCAAATGTTCTCAGAGGTGGTAAATCTTTTATTTTTTATTGAATGTGTTTTTCTTTCCTACTCCTCCATTTAATCTAAGCAAATTTTATAGCCATGGGCATTTTATTTTATTTTTACCATCTGTTTTCCATTTTTATTAAATAGTTATAGTTTAATTGTTAATTGAAATTGCAAATTGGCCATATTATGTTTATGCTATAATAATAGTGCCTGGATTTAAAACTGTGGGAAAGATTGCTTCCCAACTGTTCTCAGGATGTATAGGCCTAGAGTCTTAAAATTGCACCTGTCCTATGGGGGATTTCCTGCCCTTCGGGTTGATCTCTTAAACATCCAAGGTTCTGCTTGAGAAATAAAAGGTCTCCCTTTTTATTTGAGATGAGAAAGGTTGAGTTTCCAGGATAGTAGCCTCAAACATTTTAAAATAATAAAAGTCACTTGCACAAAGGTGTATTCTATTAGGGCCTGTTTTAAAACTCCTCCTCATTTCTGTAAAAAGCCAGCTCTACAAAAAACATAGACTGAATTGTAAATATCTTTAACCAGGCTTGAGAGACATTTTATTCCATACTATTTGGCAGTCCAGAATACTATTTCTAGAGACATTAGAGAGGTATTAGTAAGTCTTGAGGGGATGTTGAATACTGCAAACTTCCTCAATGTATCACAATTACAGAAACACCTGTTCTAAGTAACATTTTGCTGAGCCACTATGAGAATTCAGTGCTCAATAGCCCTCAAAATTTCTTATTTCTTTCCTGTGGTGATGTACTTTAGCAACTTTTCTCCAGACCAGAATAAAAAATTCTTAAGGTCAGTGGTTCAAAACCTTTTAAAGGACAATCTCTCTCTTCTTTTCCATTCTTTCTTATAGTGCCTTCTCTACACACTTGTGATTATTCCTTGTTCAACAGTGACTATTTCTTCTTCATCTCTGTATTTTTGTTGTGTAGAGTTGAGGAAGAAGATAAATATGTAGCACATTAATTACTGGTTTATTCTACATTAACATATACAGGTGCTTAATGGAAGAAAGAAAAGAATTTATAGGAGAAAACAAATGTATGAAGAATATTAAAATAAATAATACAAAATAGGAGCTCAGTCCAGAAAAACTTGGAAGTCCCACGTGGTGAGCAAAAGCCCTGGTTCTGTATGAAGTTTGACCCCAAGGGCCACCTTGTACATTAGTGGCCAAAATGAATCATATTCTAGACAAATTTTATAGTGCTCCATGTCTCATTTGTGTCTGAAAACAAAAGGCCTAGAGTTTAGAGAGCAGGATGTTAATTGCTGAGTGATATTAAAATCTCCAGTCACCGTTTCACGCAATTCAGGCATTTAAATACTCTGGGGTTTTTTGTATGGAATAAAAAAGAGAAAACTGGTACAAATACATTAATCAAAGGCACTAGTAAAAAAGTCACCATAAAGCTGTCTATAAAGAGTAAATAGGATGAAGGAGATTGGTCTCTGTTCTTATGTAATTTTGGACAAAACACTCAGCTGCTTCTTTTCCTCATCCTTTGTCTTGAACTTGTCTATTTGTGATAAAATATTTGAGGATAAAGACTGACTTTCTGTGTGCTTGTACACTATTATACATAAATCTTACTGGTCTCATGATGCACTTTTGCAGTCAGTATTGTATATTGCTAGATGAAAGATGTGAGAATGAATGGATAATGGGAGAAAAATGAAGTGAACATCAAAAGATGCATTAAAAGCAATAAACAGGTACCCTTGATGGGCACAAGCACCTGCTTCTTCTCCAGAATATGACAAAACCCACTTATTTTGCCAGCTGTAACTCTAAACACAAAGTAAATGGGACCTAAACTGGGGCTGGACAAGATAGAAATAGCAGTTTATCCAATAAATGTCACCTATTTTCTCTTCTTGGATGGTCTGTGGATGGCTCTGGATTTGAGTCAAAATACTCAGCTTTTCTAATTGTGTGAAGAAAGTTATTTTGTCTGGGACCTTTTGTACCTATTAGGTTTGAGTAAATCACCTTGTTCTGTTAAAGAGGATGAAGGATTTAAGGTAAGAGTATTGATGTGTAAACATCTAAGTTCATGTTCAAAAGGAAAATATATATTTTCTTGAGCATTCTTGTTGAGAAAATCACAAGGGGGAAGATTATGAAGATATGGCCCTTCTAGACTGGAGCAGGAATAAACCCAAGAATGTGAAGCCTTAATTCCTTGTCTTGATAAAAATAATCCTCAAAACATAACCTTTAAAAGATGATATGAAAAGAAGATTAGATACTACTATACATATTCAAATTGATTTTATAAAGTAATTTTAAATTTATAATAATGAAAAGATCTTCTTTTTTGATTCTAAGGGAAACAATAAGCATTACTAAAATAATGTGCCTTCTTTTTCTGTGCTTCCTTATGCAATGTGCCACGCAAGTCGTCTTTTGTTACATGTTTAAGACTACTATCTCCTGCAATGCATTGATCCATACAATTGCTGTCACACTGCAGAAGGCAATCTTTGACTTGACATTAGTTTCTTGTCCTTCCATATTGTATATGACATACTATCTTTCCCTTTGCATTTTTCTTGCAGGACCACGGCATTTTAAAAGCAACAGAACAAAATCTTGTTGGGCTGTCAGTCACTGACCAGTCAGTCATTTTGAAAGACTTCTCTTCTGCTCAGGGATACATAACAGTTACTATTTCCGACATGCTTGCTTTTCAAGTACCTCGGCATATTGTATGAAGTTTTGTTTGACTTCTCAACATGAAGCAATATGGGAATGCAGTGGAAGTTCTGCACATGTAATTTCTTGAAGACTGCACTTCAGCCGGTAGCTGAGATCTCAGTTAGGCTTTTAACCTTTTACCTCATGCATGAATTTTCCATGATGCTGTCATCTCCTGCTTTTCAATATTTCTGGGAGAGATTAAAAATCCAATTACTCGCACTGCAAAAAATTACTTGCCCAACTCCCCTCTCTAAAGAGTGAAGGAGGCATCTGATGGGTATTAGTCTTTATGTGGATTAATAACGAATGCATGATGAAGAAGCTCTTCCTTCCTGGCCTCTGCAGTCTGGGAACAATAGTTTTCTATGTTAGAAAACACCGTGATGATAAAATTTGGATCTTTATAGAGCTTATGTTGCATTCCTTGTTAGTTTCTGAACTCTCTTATGGTTCTGTAAAAATCCCAGCCAAATTCATTAGTGTTCAGGTCTGCTCAGAAACTATAGTGATGGGAAGTATTGTGGTTGTAATTCAACATGGCTGGGGTGGGGTAGGGAACACTTTTAATTTCCCTTTACTGCTGGTGATGGATTTTTGCAGCTTCACCTCTCTATGCTGCCGATCCCAGCAGTCCCAGGCTCTAAACAACAAACAGCTTGACTTGCAGAAACTTTCCACTCCCTGTGGGAAAGACCACAAACTTACAGCATATTTGAAGCTGTTGTTCGATTTTCTGAGGGGAGAGAATTGTCTCAAGGCACAAATTAGTGCTACCAGTGGAAGACAGGGTTTGGCTGTTTATATACTAATATGCAGCAATTATGATAAAACAAAACTTGCTCTGAAATTCTGCTGTAACTATGGCAACCTACATTCAATGTATTCCATTAAAAATATAGAAAGGCTCACAAGCAGGAGAGAGTAAATATTATCTATTATTGATTGATTATGGTTTCAGACTGTGAAAAGGGGTTAATATATTTTTTGTGATGAAACACATTTTCTAAACCTTTCTTTTTATTGATGATATTGCCTGTTTAAATAGTAGGTAGTTGCCTACCTACTATTAAATCAGGTAGTCGCCATTAATTTTTACATCTATTTTGAATAAGTTTCTTCCTTCTTTAGAAAGTCTCTATTTTACAAAGGACCTCTGAGAAATTATTTTATAAACATTCTTTTATCTGATTTCTAGTCTGGGATATTTCCACTAGTATGTGACTGAAACTTGGCAAAGAGGCAAAGAGTCTATGACCCCAAATGCAGTTGGTATATTTCGATCACCTACATTTTAGTAGTAGTAGTAGTAGTAGTAGTAGTAGTAGTAATAATAATAATAATAATAATAATAATAATAATAATAATAGTTCTGAAAGATTCTGCTGTTTATTGAGGAATAAACAGGTTAGCAGATAGTATTTCTTTACTCACTAGTTGTTATGGTTTCCAAGTTATTTAAATTACATGTTGCAAATAGCCCATTAAATTAAAAAAAAACCCCAAAACCTCTTAAAATTCAGATGGCAACAATAATGTCAAAGCATAATAACATGTGCCTGGGTATGAGAGAGTAAAAACTGGCAGCACTAGGTAGGTACATTAGCAGGATGCTCCCTATGCTCATATCTCTGCAGAGATCCAGGGACAGAGCTGCTGAAGGAGCAAGCAGGATGGCTGCACTGCAGGGCACTCCCCTAGGCTGAAATAAACCCAGAACCCGAGCCTGACCTTTTCCTATCAACACTGTTTCCTAAACAGAGCTAGTTATGCTGTCCTCACTGGACTCCTCACCAGTCTAGAGAAAGACAGAGGGATTTGCTTGGAGATTTAAACAGTCATTGATAGAAATTTAATCCATACATTAAATGGAGCTTAAAAAATGGTTCATCTCACTGTCACATGAATTGTAATTGAGCTGCTTGAATATGGTCAGTTAGAGAGGTTTAAGAAGCCTTCTTTGGGTGTTTCATGCTTCAGCTGATGGTCTTGCAAAGTATTTTTCTCTTGTGCATGTTCTGACATATTTACCAAGTCTTTGAAGCTATCAAAGGTACCCTAAGTAATTTCAAAATGAATTGGATATCTGTATGAGCTGTGATACTGACTGGGGCCCTTGGTCTCTGCTCCGCATAAGGGGAACTTATACATATGGGTGACAGATGACACACAGCTAAAGACACCTTAATTTGAAGCCAAATCCCACTCATGCTATAAATTCTGTATCTTCGAGTGCATGACACAACACAACAGCAGAGATGTGATCTGCGCTTTTGGAATTTCCTGACTGGGTCAATATTCAGCTTTCTTGTCTCTGTTTAAGGCAGACTTTTCCTTCATCCGTAGTGTCCATGGGAATATATCTTAGTGGGGTGCATCAGGCAGAGCTTTACATGAGAGATAAAGTGTTACTGCATTAGCTGATACATCCTGTAGAAGAGATACAGAAAGAGATCTACAGAAATATTGAAAAAGTGTCATGAAGAATTATTAATTTTTTTTATTTTTAGATCAACACTGAAATTGCAGTTAGGTTTCTGTAAAAAGAATATTGATATCACTTCTGTCGAAGAAAAAAACACCTTAGGTCTTCAGCAATGTACCCCTCAGCTACTCCCTGGTGACAGAAAAGGGTTTTCTCTAAGCTGTGCCTACAGTAGTATAACATCATGCTTGCTATTCAGATCCATTTAGGTTTATCTGTACCATTTTGCATCCTCAAAAGGAGAGAAAAAAATAGAAAATAATGATGATAGAATGTGGGGGGAAAGAAAGGATATTTTTATTTTACTCACAGTGCAAACAACCTGTCTATCTTCTTGTTTGGTTTTGTTGCATGAATTCACTCTGAAGTGATAATACAGATTATGAGGTTGTTATCCTGAATAAAAAGTCCTGCTGTTAATTCTCTTTTGCTTCAGCTATGGGCTATTATTTCCAGTACCTGTAGGTGTCACTTCCAGTATTGTGACACATCAGGAAATCTCTCAGAAAACTGAAAGAGTCTACACAATGGCCTGGCAAGAATATAATTTACAGGGCAGCAGAAGGGGCAACTGCCTCGTGATCTCAAACTTATTCCTCATTGCTATTGCAAAGCTTAAATAAATAGAAGGAAATGTACTTTTTCCTGCTGTTGAGCTGTTCTCCAGCCACTCCACAGTGAGTTTAAACACCCCACGACAGTATATCCCTCAGTTGAATCACTGCCTACCAGTATTAGAGCCTGCCTCAGGACTGCAGCCTTCTGCAGGTCACTGGAAGCAGGGAGGGCAGGAAATGTCCATCATTCCAGGAGTTCCAGGGGGAAAATAAAGATAGAAAGCACAAAGAAGGAGGAAGAATTTATATTTGGTTAGTAGCATTTATAAAAGGGAAGGATAAAAACAGGGGAAATAAGCAGCATCTGGTCGTGAACATCTGGGACTAGGTATTCCATAGGTAGATGGAACTTTTTATTAATTTTTTTTTCCTTGTGTTCTTTCATTTAAAAGAAAATCTCTTTGGTCTTTGGGTTTTTGTATCGACAGTAATAATTGAAAACAAGAGACACATCTTTCAGAGCTATTAATTTGTTTACACTTCTGGGAAATATTTAGCTACTGTATAAGAATTTGTGCAGCTCATATTCAGATAATAGAAATTGATGGGAAGAGTATTCTTTCTTGTACCTACTCATAAAATGCTGAGAAATGATCCTCTGAAGCTGAAAACCAAACTTATTACTGTTGGGATTCTTGGAGATGGATAAATAACATGTGGTTATTATCTTTCTTGGGAAGCTTTGACTTCCTTTCTATTTGATAATAATCTTTAAAAAGGCTATGAGTTTTTGTTGTATCCTTCTTCTTCCTTTCCCTCTTTGTGTATTCACTATTCTGTCATTTTTGAGTGTTTAGTGATTTGTAAAGGCTTGTGAATATGTGGTAATTGAAGCAGAAACTGATACATGCATCACCATTAATGTTTTTCTTCCTTATATTTGAATGTAGCAGCTGGAATGAGATGTACATTGCAGAACAAAAATATACTCTTCACAAATAATTCCTCTGAATTCCTTTGTTTTTCGTAGCTGTATATTAGCTAGTAGCTGAAAGTATGCAGGAAACAGTAGTAAAAGGAGAAGTAATTAAGGACCAAATAAATTTATAAAATTATTTTAAGCCAAATTTTTATCAAGTCTTTTTGATCTATGTTTATGTATTTTGACTGTCAGGTGGGACTCTGCAATGATTTTTTCTGGTATCCCCATTTATCCCTAACTATCCTCTAAGATTCCTACCGTCTTTGATGGAACCCCCGTCAGTGTGGATAATGGCTCAACATGGCTTCTCAAGTATAAGTGCTCAAATATAAGAGCTCATAATGTCTAGGTCTATATCTGTAGGTTTACTTTTGCCTTCCCCCAAACATATTGCATTTCTTTACTATATCTGTTTAGTTTGGAAATAAAATTGTATTTCTATTGGAATTAATTGCTACTTACTACCTAATTCTACCAGACTCATTTGTTTCCTTCTTTCTACATTATCCAGCATATTTTATTCTGTCTCTAAAGTGCTTCTGCTATGACTGAAGAACAATCATCAGCTTTACCATGTAATTGCATTATTTCTTATTATGCAAAATTAAGAAATTATTAAGTGATACAACAACATATTAAGAAAGAAAAAGAAGAAGGAACAGAATTAAACACTTTGCAGTGAATTTCCACAGATCATGTATTAACACAACATACTGGTCTTGATAAAATAGAGAACAAATCATTAATGGGATGGTACATAGGGAAAATATTTCTTAATATTGCTGTTACAATATTTTACATAGATTGAGAATTCATTGAATCAGGGACTGTCTTCATTCTTTCTGAGTAATGCCTGATACCTTATGATACTATAAAATATTTTTAAAAAATTATAATAACAGAGAATGTATATAAACTATAATATGACAAGAATTATAGAAAAACCAGATTATTAATTTTCACTTGAAAAGAGCTTTAACTGGTAGAAAACTAAATGTTTCTGCCCATCCAAGCACCCGCAAGAACTACAAGAAAGTGAAATGAACACTTTTAGGACATACCAAAATTTTAACTCTTTAAATTCATTTATAACGCTTCAAATGTATTTTGCTTGGCAGTCCAGTTTAGTTTGGAAGTAGTGCCTAGCATCAATAATTAACATTGCATGATGGCTAATTTTGAAACAGAACTAGGTATTATATTTGAAATGGTAAAGAATTTCTTTTCTGGTCTTCTTTGAAGGCTTTCCATATGTCAATTTATAAGGAAAGATAATGAATTTTTTTGTGTTTTCACAAAGCATTTTGCCTGTTTTCCAACAGGCATTTTCTGACGAAAAATAATTACACCACTAGATTTCCGAAAACTTCTACCCATATAGACATTTAAGTAGTGAAGGAATTGGCAAAAATTCCCTGATAAACTTTTGCCTTATTTCTACTGACTTAAAAATAAGATTATGTTGACTATTGTGTTTCTATTCCTTCAAACATAGAAGTCAAACTGTACATCTAGTGGCCTGTGTTTCACAACCAAATTTTCAACCAAAGAAACAATGTTTTCAGTGTGGATTATCATGGGAATGTTCAAAATTTCAGGATGGAAAGCCAACCTAGAGAGGCTCCTTCTATTTTTTAGCACTGTAGAGTTTTCCAGGTACATCTTGCCACGGAAAATATTACCCTTGAAGCACCCATATTATGTTTTGTCATGAAAGTGAAAGAGATATAACTCAGAGAGCCTCAGGCAACAGTGAATTACCACGGACTTCCCTATAATTGAGTGAAATATATTTACACTCTTCAGTAGGTGAGACAAGAGATATTTTGATAAGAAAAAGTAAAAAAAGCATAAAAGCCAAATTGAATATGCTATATATTTATCATTAGGAAGGAGGGTAAATGAATGTATATGGAAGCAGGAATCCAGCCAAGCTTTTACAGTGAAGGTAAAAGAAAAAGCTGGTGTTGCTCTATTAAGGATTACTGAAAATCAATCAGATTGCTGAGAGACTGGTTGGCTGTGCAGGGATGTGGGTGAGGACACGTGCATGCATGCACACATACACACACCCCTGAAGATGCACCCACAAACCTCATTTTGTATGCAGGAACCACTTCTTAAGGTGACAGCTATCCTGCTGAATGTGTTTCACCTAAGACATGGTGCCTGACTCTTTTCTTATTCTCTGCATATCTCTGACTGAGGTAAGCCAGAGAAAAATAAGTTCTTTCCCTAAAAGGTACATTTACTTCCCATGGTTTAAATCCCTGTAATAATTTAAAGACTGCCACCTTACCAATGCCTTTGGTGCTAAAACCTTTTCATTCTGGAGTTTAGACTGATATGTTCTTCCTGTTTAAACTATGACTGAAGTTACTGCAACTTTCACACCTTACAGTTTGACCAAGGCAATCTTATTTCCCTGATTTGAGACACCAAGTGGAAAAGTAACTCCCACAGACATTAACTGAGGCTACTGGGTTGGAGTCAGATCTATTTTAATATTTCACACTAGAAAAAAAATAATTCAGAGGTTAGTAACATGCTGGCATTGCATTCTACTACAGACATGATCACCTTTGATGGCTTTTTGTCCCTGCAAACATAAACGACAGAACAGTTAATTACAGTATGGTTAAGCACAGTTATGATAAGAAAGTGGAATAAAAAATTCTGCTTAAGGCTGACTGTTGTGAAGATTTGTAATTTCAAAGTAAAAATTACATGAGAAAGTGGTATGAAAAGTGGTATGCAAATAAAAAGTCTTAAAATGAAAATTTAAAAAACCCCCTTTTAACCACTTAATAAAACAAACAAAATTCAAGAACTGTGATTTAATAAACACATATATTTCTCAAGAACTTTTTCAATGTCAGTAAAAACACAGAAGGTTTCCTACTGAATATATTTGAATCCTAGAATTCTAGCTGAGGGGGAAAACTGGACCTCCACCTAGACCATATAATTACAGAGATAACTATCTTCAAACTTTTTCCTCTTCAATCTCTTCCCTAAATAATGAAAAAACACATAAAAGCTGTAATGGGTGTGATGGATGAATACATTCTCCTCCTGAGCACTTTTTCTTCATTGATGTATGAGATCCATTCACAAACTCTTGGTCCAAACAGGTACTACCAAACCCTGTTGAAGATGTTGCAGGTATTTCTTGTATCAGAAGGGAACAGAATAGGGCAGTACATCATCTGGTCCAACACCCCTGCTCAAGCAGGAACACCTAAATGCAGTTGCCCAGGACAATTTGGTGGCTTTTGAATATCTCCAAGTATGGAGACTCCATAACACTCCTGGACAATCTTTGCCAGTGCTCAGTCACCCTCACAGGAAAAAGTGCTTCCTGATTTTCAGGAGGAGCTTCCCGTGTTTCACTTTTTGGCCTTTGCCTCTGGTCCTATAGCAGGGCACCACTGAGAGCAGTCTGGCGCTGTCTTCCTCACTCCCCCTCTCCAGTAGTATGTGCTTACTTTCCGCTCTCCTCTTTGCCCTGAATTCCACCACCATCTCATGGTTGCTGCAGCCATTGACCTTCACATTCCCAACAAGCCACTCATTGTGAGCATGAAGCCCAGCACAGCACCTCTTCTCATTGACTCCTTTACCTCTCAGGAGAGGAAGTTATCATAAGTGCACTCCAGGAAGCTTCTGGGCCTCCAGAAAATATCAGGGTGTCTGAGGCCACAAAAAACAGGGCTTGTAAATGTGAGGCTGTTCCTGTCTGCTTGTAGAGGATCTGATAAAGGAAAACTGACTGAGATTTCTGAGTAGTCAACAGACCAGTTCAGTGCTCCCCAGTAATGATATATGTGAGTCTGGAGAAAGGGCACAGTGAGAGAAAGTTGCTGACCAGGTGTGAGAGACAAAATGCTTTCTGAAAAACACCATTCTCTATAAGGCATTTCAGTGATTTCATTTAGTAAGTTTCAATGTCATGAAGACACATGGTCTACTCATACTACAAATAGGTTTCACACTTTGATGAAGAAAACATTACTTTTGTGATTTAACCCCCCCAAACCCCATATCGTACATGTAATTTATTCATTCTAGCAAGGAGAATAAGAAATCAGTCTTTAAACCTCAGTGTAATAAAAGTGGAATCCAGTGTAAAAATAAATTAGAGACAGAATTTAATTATTGCTTTTCTCTGCATGATTTGCTCCCTAGCCCCTTTGCAAACTTTCTAGCACTTATTTAAAATTCCTGTCTTATCCCACATCTGTTGACATTATTTACATACAGAACTCTGATGTGTTTACCATACAATTAGAATAGATCTTCATTTTAATTAAATATCAATTCAGGATCACAGCTTCAAGCTATTTGTCAGCACTGATAGTGATCAATAGAAGGAGACGCTGAACAAAGAAGACAAATAGATTTTCTGAGTAGTCAAATATTTTTCATTTCTTCATATATCCCATTTTTTAAATAGAGGATGAAGAGATTAAATTTCTCACATCCTTTTAGTTATTCCATGTCACATATTTAGAAAGTTGAAATGAAAAGCTAATTGCCACATCATTATGCTTAATTGACATGCTACCTTTTTCTCTGTAACTCACCATGACAGCTTAGTTTAACTGCAGTGTTGGTGACTGCCTGTCCCAGGAGTAAAACTTTCAGTAGCTGTGGGCAAATTCCTAAAAGTAAAACTTAGTTAGGAACATGGAATTCACACCAGGCCCCTTGGGGCTATGAATTATTATCTTGTTAATGCAAAATACACATCACATAACCTCATAACTTACAGCATTAGTATATATAATATTCCATTTACACTTTTAAAATTTTGTGCTGACATAATTTTTGAGCTTTTTCAGGTCTTTCACCCACTGACATCTGTCCCTTCATGATATGTTTATGGTCATATCCTTTCTCAGTCTTGTTTTACTCTTCTGAACAAGCAAAGCTCTTATTTTTCTCACTTGAGATAGTGTCCAGTTTCTGCTCAGCATCCTGGTAGTTCTCTGCACCTGTTAAATTTGCCTGGTTTAAAAAAGTGTGAACAAGTGTGAATTGAGGTGAGCCAATTTAAACACAGGGCTACTTTCTCATCAACAGTGAACCTGTTTTATCCAATACATGTTTGCAGCAGTTGTCTTTTCACATTTGGATTGAATTTGAGACATGCTGGACATTGTGTGATTGACTATTTTACATCACATACCTACTTTTAGGTAATTTACAAGCATTTGGTTTCATTGCTCTGTAGAAATATTAATTATTGGTTCCAGAATACATAACCTTTCTTTTAGAATTTGTTTCTTAGATTGTTAGATTTTACATTAGACTATTATCTCCTCCCATCTTCCCCAGTTGTCCCTTCCCTCCCTGCTTCCTGCTATTTCTTCCTTCCTTGTACCCCTTTGTTATCCATTCCTTTGCCTGTCTACATCCATAAAAAAGGCAGTACAGATTTCACCTTGCAATGAAAATTTAGTTCAAAGGAAATACAATTGAGGAGGATCTTAGTGCTGAACAGCTTCCTTATGGTTTTTGCATTTGATTATTGTAAATACAGACTGGAGAAGTTAAAGCTCCAGAGGCACCTTATAGCAGCCTTTCAGTTCCTACAAGAGAGCTGGAGGGGGGACTTTTGACTAGGGCATTTAGTGATGGGTTAAGAAACAATGGCTTTAAACGGAGAGAGGGTAGGTTTAGATTAGATATTAGGAAGAAATTCTTCACTGTGGGGCTGGTGATGCACTGTGGGGCTGTGAATGAGGTTGCTCAGAGAAGCTGTGATTCCTCCATACCTGGAAGTGTTCAAGGCCAGGATGGATGGGGCTTTGAGACAGGTGGTCTAGTGGAAGGTTTCCCTGCTATGGCAGGGAGTAGGGAACTAGGTGGTTTCTTCCAACCCAAGTCATCCTATGGTTCTCTGAAATACTGATTACAGACATTTGTATGCATGAAAGAAAATTTTTCATGCTTTTGAGACATTATTATTTGGCAATTAAATGACATTAATTTTGAGCACTAAATTTTAAGACTGTAAATTGCTTTGGTTTGAAATCTTATATTTCAAGATGTGAAATTTAAATAATTATTTTTAAATCCTTTTGTTTTGCAAGAGAAATGGGCTGAGGAACAGAAGAAAGGGAAAGAGAGCAGAGATATTTTGATAGTACCCTACTGGCCTGTCACACAGGGGTAACAGATGAAAGGAGAGTATAGTTCTGTTGGGAGGTCACACCAAAATGAACTTCTCTAATGGAAAAGTCTCTTTTTCCTGTAATAAATTCAAATCTGTATTAAATTTCTAGGCTGAAACATTTTAATACTGTTCTTGGCTTTAACAAATCTTAAAAGTACATTTCTAATAATTTGTTTGTGTTTTACTTCTGTGTCTCCTGAATATCAATTTCTCTTTTATGCATGCTATCTTAGTAGTGGCGCCTATCTAAAGGTACTATGACAAATGTGTGTACAATGTGTGTGTGTATAAGTATATGCTTAAAACTTGGATGTTTTAAGTGATGGCCATTTAGAAAGTTCAACAAGGCCTTCATGCATTGAAGAATGAAGCGGATGCAAAAGAGGAACTGAAAAGACAAGTGAAAGAAGGGGCATAAATGGAGTGCTATTTGGTTAATATTTAGCCAAATTTTCATTTAGAAAAGCTCTGGCTGACTGAGTCAATATCTAATCCTGCTATGCCAAGGAGTATTTATTTCTTAAAAAGGTCTATTTGATGCAGCATATGCAGTGATGCTGTGATTGGAACTCAGTAATATGTGTTCGGTTTACTCTAGCTGCAAATAGAATGATTGAAATTTTTTTTAGGGCTCATTAAATAGCTCCTTTATCTGTGTCAAATGGTATTCCCCTTCACATATAATATGCTTATGTGAATATTTGCATGTCCATGTTTATCATTCACATTTTCATGACTATCCAAGCATGTGAACTAATAATTTTCCAGTAAAATTTCTTACAGAAAGCAGATGTCAGACGTCTGAAAGGATCCAGATAAGTAAGAGCAAGAAATAGTTAATTTTTAATTTTACAATATTTGTCCATCTTCAGAAATAAAAAAAATAATCTTACCACCCTTTTATTCCTACGGTGATTACATCAAAATCCATTTCCACATATAAGAAACTACTGCAAAGTCACACCTCTTTATAGGACAGTGAAGACCAAAGACATATTGTTCCTAGGTACTGCTAAATGTATGTTTACATTACATGGCAGGACAGAAGTGATAGGAATGCTCATTGTTTAAAAGTTGTGAATAGAAATCTAAATGATAAGCAGGTTGTCTTTATACATTCAGATGAATTAAATAAATCTGAATTTTATCGATTCAGAAATACTCTGGAGATTTAATTATTAATTAAATGCTTGTAATAGATTTTTAATGTCAACTTTGCAATTTAGAGATATGCTGGACCAATAAAAATATCCATATAAATTTAAAAATAAATAAACTGAAACGTATTCTCATTGCTAGCCAACAAAAAATACCATCAGTTAAACACAAAGTGGGACTTAAACACCATAGTACTTCTTCAATAAAGGCATTTAATCTGTATTTTTAGATAGTGCAGTTTTGAAAACTCTGTCTTTTATCTTGACAAGCCTTTGTTTTGTTTTGTTTTGTTTTGTTTTGTTTTGTTTTGTTTTGTTTTGTTTTGTTTTGTTTTGCTTTGCTGGTTTTGTTGTTGTTTCTGTTGGTTGGTCATTTTTCCCCCTTTTTCTTTCCTTACTTTAATGTTATAGCAATTTCAAACCCATATTGAGAAGGATTCTCAGGCCTTCCAAATTTGTGACTCATCAGTATCTCTTTCTTCCTCCTCATGTCCCTCAGCTTTTCTACATTTTGCTTTTTCCCTGCAGTTCAAGTAACATATCACAAATAATATTATAAACATGAATTGAAAAATCAGTTGTTGATCTATCTAATATGAGGACATGGGCACCAGTCCAACAAAGTATTTAGACTCCTTACTGTCCTAAGATGTTCTAAAATCCCTTTCACTAACGTTTATTACCTCACAATTGGGGTGGACTAAAAGCATGCCCACAGGCAATTAAGGAAATTCAGCTAATGGCTGATAATTTATTAGGCCACTGTAATTCAATTCCAGTTTTGTGCCTTAGCTCTTAGCATGCTTTTTCAAATGAAGTTAATACAAAGGCTTTACGTAGTATGTTTATGGTGGCATAGATGGGCCTTATCAAATTTCTCAAGGATATATTAGTGTATAATGTCTTTAACAAAATTACAACCTTCCTGCCTATTTATGTAGACTAGAAGTATTACCTAAAGCTATTAAAAAAAAAATTAAAAATCAGCTTCTCCATTTAAGGGTAAATATGTCATATATAGTGAGGGTGACATTTAAAATGCAGCCTGCCCCATGCTCAGTTATCCTAGGCATGCTAGCTAAGCAGTCCAATGTTTGCCAGTTTCTTGTGTCCCAGTAGGTCAGCTGGCAGATACCAGCTCCCAGGTAACAGTGTAAGTTTGGGTCCATCCTGGTAAGCTCTTGATGCCATGAGTCACCCTTACGTGTACAGCTCATCCCCTAGCTGCTGAAATTTCCTGCACACAAAAAAATCCAACAGATTGGTCCTTATCAGTTTTTGTGTTGGGTAACATCTGAAGTAGAGACCATGTCTGCAAGTGGATTGCTCTTGAAAAAGATTAACTTGATGGAACATTGAAAATGCTGGATACAGTGAGGAAAACGATCCCTCTGTAGGTGAGTGTGACACCAGTCCTAAATTACTCATGGTGAAACAGACTGGCAGGGTCATGTACAGAAAAGGAGGTGTAGAGTTACAATTAAAATACTTCACTTCCCAGTCCCACCTACCACCCCTCTGTGGGAAGCCTACCACCTCACAGCTCCCAGTAGGGCTGGTGTTTACATAATTATTAAAAAAAAAAAAAAAAAATACAGTTAGGAAACAAGAAATTGAGTTTCTATCAGACATATTTCTCAGAAAAGGCAGGAAAATATTAAAGCACGGAAGCACCCTAGGTGGTTACTATAATTGTAGTCCTTCCTAGAGTCATCCAAAGGATGGGACACTGCTGTGCCCAGAGTTGTTGGTGGATAAGACTGAAATTTTCTTTTCAGAGTAAAGAAAAGCCAAAAATGTCTGCTAGCACTCAGTTGTAAACAGTTTCAAAGTACAGGGAAAATCAATAGTCAGGAAAGAAAAAGCATCCATATGTATCAGAAATAAACTAGCGCAGTAAATTTTCTGCAGTTTAGCCTCCCCACTTATTTGTGTGAAAAGATATTTTGCTGCAAAGATTGTTTCCTTCTTTCTGGGAAAGTTAGAAATACAACCTGAAAAAATCACCCACCCTGTACTGAGCTCTGAATATGCTCTGTACACTTTCCACACACAGGGAATCATGACATTAAATAATCATGGAGTGAGGAATGATAGATGAGTGAAGGGGGCTATCTGTGTACCCGTGACAAAGATCGTATTTCAGCAATTGTAAGCCAGACCACATACATCTCATTAAAAGACGTGGTAGCTGAGAACACTATAGATTTATGAAGGCTATATATTGAAAGCTGTAATTCCAAGATTCGAGGGACTGTGTTTTAGAGCTGAATTTTTTTGTTCTCTACTGTTGTGTGTCTACTTGTGTGTGAGAGAAAGAAAACTTAAATGAAAAAAAAAAGAAAAAAGGGATGTCAGTGAATCAGTCATGAAATATTTGCAAAGAGAGGTTTTTCAACAATTTTTTTTTCAAAAAAAATCTTACCTGAAATATTTTTTCATTATTTGTCCAGATTAAATTGAGAGACAAGGGGTATTTTGATCTCTTGAAAGAGCTCAAGATTTAAAAGGTAAACAAGACTGTGGTAGCACAAAGGTATATTATACCATATCTATTTTACAGTGAGGGAGAGTAGAGGGATGATGAACTTAATATTTAAGCTAGTTTAGAATGGAGAACCAAATTTTAAAAAACCCCTATCCCCTCAAAGATGACTGAAAATGGGGTGGACCCTTGAAAAGACAGTTTTAATGAACTTAGGAATTTATTAGCTTAGTTATGTGGCCGAAGTGTTGGGAAACTACAGTTAACTGTCATAGGACTTAGCCCTTACATTTAAGACATCCACATGCAAATATCAACATAATTAGGAGGCTTGATGCAAATGCCTAAATATAAACATCTAATGCTGCACCCTGTCCTCCATCTGTCAATCCAGATGCACACAGAACATTTCAAATGCACATGTGTATTTATGCAAGCGTTGCCTGCCATGGGAGACTAAAGCTTCATTATAGATAAGGGAGATTTAATCAATAAGGCCAGTCGAACCTGGAGATTTGGCTCAGCAGATGCCACTAACCATGCCAACCAGGATTTCAGTTCAGCTTCCTGAGTGCAGGCATCTTATGTCACTTTTAGATGCCATAAAGTAGGCAGAATATCTACACATAGTACAGCATCTTACGGGAAGGAGGAGAGGAGCTGAAGGCCAGACATGACTCTCACATGTGCTTGAAATACCACTCAAAGTTTATGCTAAATAGAGGACTGTAACTCTTCTGATTAAAATGGAAGCTCAGAAACCTAGCAGATGGTCCATACCTATGTGTAGGTGTCTTCAGCCCAGATCTGAATCCTGCTCTTGGGTTTTTGTGGCTTTTTTTGGCTCTATTTCCAACACCAACCATATCTTTCATGATTTATTTCCTTTGTTCAATATGAAATGAAAAGAGAGCATTTAAAATAATAGGGGTCTGGGACTGAGTTAATAAAGGATACTTCTGGCACAATGTTCCTATTTACACAGAAATCAAGAATATTGTTTATTTGAATATTGAGTATCGATTTTTCTGCCATAGCTATCTTTTAACTAATTGACTTCTTACAGTGTTAGGATAACAGTGGTATGAACAGGTAAAATTGAACCTTGGTCATAGTAGATGTGCTATGCTTTTCACTATACTACAGACTACTGCTGAGTTCTTTTTCTGTTTATTAGCTTCTCCTGCAGTGACAATCAGGAAGTCTATCTTAAAGCTCATTCAAAAATAAGGACAGAACAAAACCAGGGGCTTCATTTTAATTAGGAGTAGAGAGGGATTTCTAGAAAATTTTCAAAATGACTTAAAGAAAAAAATATATGGTTTTTTTTGGCCTTTGCAAACGGGATTCCTGAGGAACCTCTGGAAGAAATAAAAACTACACACCCTGAGGCAAGGTATTTAGTCTTTCCATAGCATGCCTTCTGCCAGAATTAATCTTCTCAGGAGGATTAGATGCTGCAGAGAGATATAAATTATATATAACTGTACCACTTTGTGGAAATTTGGTCTCTGCTGTCAACTCAGACCACTCTGGAAATTTCCTGCTCATTTTTATTACCTACTAAACTGCTTTACTGTAGGGCTGGAAGCGATAAGTTTTTTGATGTCAGAACTCACAGGATAATACCTTCTTGAATGGCCCACAGCTGTGTGAATGATGATATTGTCTGCTACTAAAGAAAAATCAGAGATATGGTCAGTGTTTGTTATCATGTCATTTTATACATCACTTTATCACTTGCACTATCTCCAACACCCAGAATTGTCTGCTCAAAGCTTTTACCCCCTTACTGTAAGTTGCTGAGTTACTGCTAGCAAAAATTGCATTTCCTTTTGAAAATGTGTAGTGATGTAGTTAATCAAAGTAAACAGTGAAGGGATGCTGAACTCCACATAAGCTGAGGGTCTGATTCTGCCACCCATACTTCCATTGAGCAGCTGTTACTGAAGTACCCTCACAGAGGATAATTGAACTATTCAGATGAAATAATGTTACCCACTGTGTACAGACATTGGGGAGCTCAATTCTGTAAGCTAGATGCTGTAAGGAAAATCACAAGGGATTATGAATTACAACTAAAAGAAATGGTGTGCTTTTTTTTAATTTCAAAACATGACAGTAAAAGTTTTCATCTGTTAGATTTCTTAGACTATTTGTGTCTGTCATGTAATGGTTGGCAAGCAACAACTGTACTTGTCTGGTGATCCTGAACTGTCAGTCCTGCCTCATCTCTTTAAGAGTGAGAATGGACTTTTTAATACTCGGTAATGGCTGCTACTGAACTTTGTCTGTCCTGTAGAACAGGCGGGGAGATGGTTTTATGAGAGGCATTGGCACTGCTCAGAGTCTGTTCTTGTGATAGCTTCTTCTAGTCAGTATTGACAAATTACTTTGCTGCCTGCATATATTTTATAGGCAAACCAGATTTGCAGCACATATAAGTATACATTTTAACATTTGAAATCTAACAGCTGAAGTCCTCTGATTGTTAAAAGAAAATTTGGATTTCAGATATGTTATAGCTTCCAGAAATTCACTCTTAAATTAATGAGTCACCAAGCTCTTCAAAACTTTTTCAAGTGCTGATTAACAAGGCAATGCAAACCCTTTAAAACTTTTTGCCCTTTCCCTTTATTAAAAGCCTGACATTTAGCAAAACTGGTTGATGGAATATGATAAATCTTACTACGTGTGCTGTGTGATGGAACATGATGCAAAACCTAACACAAAATCTGAACTGAAATATTGCCATTAGTTTGGGCACCTACTGTTTAATGTGATTTTTTTTTTTTTTCCTGAAGAAAATTACTCGCAGGAGCAAAGTGTTCCAAGATGATGTGGTATTGCAGGAGGATGGCACAGCTCCACATTAATCTTTTTCCAATTAGAACTTGGGAACATTTGTGGTGCCTGGAGGGCTCCAAGATTTCCTCAAATGTTACCTCTCCATTAGAAAATTCAAGGTATTTACTTACACACATAGAAAAAACCCAAATAAAAAACCTTCAAACAAACAAACTAAATCCAAAGGAGTTTAAGTGCAGGTGGAAACAAGAAACAATCCATGCAAATACAGGAAGTATAATGCAAAGAGCTAAGGCAAAAAAAGCAAAGCAGACATTACTGGCCTGCTGGGTAGATAATAAGCAATAACTGTTGATAGAAATACAGTGCAATAATTATCCAAGTAAAACTAAAATATGTGTTCGAGAAGAATAAAACAGAAATCATGACAGAAGTAATATAATAATATTGAGTATTGATGTGTGCAACAGTAAGAAAGAGGAAAGATTTGAGAAAGCATAAACTGCTAAGGTATCAAAATGTGAGCCAGATTAATTAAAGAAAATTATATGGAGAAGTTGTTAGAAATAAAATATGTGTGGCTGTGCTCAGATTCAAAATTTATGTAATAATATAAATTTGAGTTTCAATAATAAACACCTTTAGCTACAGAAAATAAATTTAGATCTAGTTCATACCAAATGGACAGAAAGCAAAATGGGACATTTCTGTTCCAAAGAATCAACCTTGGGGAATTGAGGAAAATGTCTGGTGAAGTCAATGAGTCTAAAGCATACCTCACCTTAAAAAAAAGCTTTTCTATAAAAACTGGTGGTCCAAAACTGATTTCAAACTGTAATGGCTCTTCATCTATTCTCTCAATACAGATTTTTGACATAATGTCCAGATGCAAGCATGTAAAATAGCATTACAGACAGAACCTTGGAGATTAGCTAAGAGTTAAGAAAGAATGAAATATAACATAATCAGTAAAGAAGGCTACACCTTAAATATCCTGAAATGTGATGTGTGCCAAAACTTGAGTTTATTTTGTGCTCATGAAAGAAATTAAAAGAAACATTAATAAGCTGTTTAAAATAAAGAGGGTGTGAGGCAAAAAAGGCAAAATTCTTAGTGGGTGGATACCGTCTAGCTAACATTAAAACCACCTGTGACCTACTTTGCCTGACTACTAGCACATGATAAATCTCTAGGATTTTCATCAGCCAGGACGGGCTGTGAAAATGAGGTATGGAAACAGGAATAGCAACATTTAATTCAAATAAATTGCTACAATCAATTGTGTGGTCTTAGTAACAGATCAACTGTGAAAACTAGCACATAAAGTTAGATAATAAGGCTTCAGGTAATGAGTCTATTCAGAGAGGAATGCTACTCTTCTCCACAATATGCCAAAACAAGTGAAGGATATGAAAATTGAGAAAATGAGAATGCCAAGCAAACTTAAAACACTTTTGAAAATATAGTATATATTCCCAGTAGGGGTAAAAAACCAAAAGAATCTCTTTGATCTTCTAAAAGAAACAGATATGCCACATGGGAAAATATTAATTAATATGAAGAAGACAGCTGTAATTATGTGAAAATTAACAAATTGGCCAAAAGTTAAACAACAAGGGATTATGTTAGGAAGTGAGACTCCTGGTTTGAAAGGAAATTGTCAATAGAGATTCTCAAAGGGATTTAAGAACTGATATAAATGTTAATTTTTCACTTGAAAATTGTGGGGAGGAATATGAAAATGCAAGCTGGGAGGCACCGTAATTCAAAAGTCTGGTCTATTAACACAGGAAGAGATAGTTGTCTTAGAGGATAAAATTTAAAACGTGGGATGAAATCTATTTGTATCTCATGCAAGGTCATGTATGTGAATGTTATCAGGTGTAAATTTACCATCCAGAAATTATATCTTAGTTGATTTAATACTATAAAGATACCTCAGAGCTATGAATGAGAAGTTGTGAAAAGGTAAATACCATAGAAAAGGTTAGAAAATGTGGAGAAAGCTGAGAAATATTACCTATACATTGTAATAGTAGAAAAAGACCCCCTGCTTCTAAATTGTGGGAAGGTCATTATTCTGAACAGGATCATCTGTAAAGAAGGCTACCAAAACAATGAAGTTAACTTTATGAGTTAACATTTTGCATCTGATTTGCAAAAGGAAAAGCCATCTAATGCCATATAGCTGACCAGTCCTCTGCCTCTTCACAGTGAAGAGAGTGAGAAGATAAAAGCTCATGTTACCTTTCTTAAAGACCTCAGTCTGCTGGTTTTATAGATCTAAAATTTTACAGATTCCTCTTTGCTGGCAGAGATTTCATTTCCACAGAGATCCACTCCCAGCTGTGAGGCTGACCAAGATACATGTATACCAAATGACTGAGATTATGTTTTAATTATGAAGCAGAGGCTCATGTAATTGAAATCTCAGTGGTTACAGTTGCTGCAAGAAGAAAACTCTCCTCAACTATTCTGTTTTTTAGAATTTTTTTTCTAGAATGATCCATATCAGTTGAATTAAATGTCTGTGGAGTTTCTCAGATGTAAGGGCTCTGTAGCATAAAGTGCAATTACAGCCAGAGCCGAAGCTTACATGACTCCAGAGAGAGCCCAGGTTTTATGTGATCTATGATGCCTTTAAGATGAGGAGTCCTGCTAATACTGCTTGGTAAAAACACAGTAATAATTTTATTCAAACTAAGAATTTGTGTATAATACATGCACTTGGGCTCTGTCTTGGGAACAGCATTAATCCTTTGAAACTCCTTCCAGCAGTTCCTGCTTCTACAAAACCAAGAAAGCATTACCATGCTGGAGAGCTCTGCTCTCCGACAAAAAAAAAAAAAAAAACCAAAAACAAAACCAAAACAAAAAAAAAGTAAAAACTAAAACAAAACAAACAAAAAAACCCCCCCAAACCAAAAAAACAACAACTTTTTTAAGTTGAAAAGACTTAATCTCTTATGAATTCCTAGTAAATCTGGTCTGCTGGATATCAGTGGTTTTGTTCAAACAGAAGCACAAGGAATAATTTCTGGACTGGATATAATTTTCTGCCCTAGGACATGACTGATGAATTAAGACAAAGACATTAAAGTTGATCTTAAAGCAGCATTTGGACAGGTCCTCAAAGTATTAGAATACAGGATGCAGATGAACATTTCTCATATTTCTAAACTTTAAAATAAAATGTCCACACAGAATACCTGTTAGATGCTGTTCTCCAGGATATGCTCATACCCAGAAATTCTTTTTCTATTCAGCTGAGTATTTTTGTCTCTGGCCTAGATGGCAGGGAGGTCACCTACTGTGAACTGCTGCACAGTCTGAGAAGAGGAAAAAAAAACAATATAAATTGTAGAGCTTGTGTGATTTCATGGCTGAATTGTTAGCTTGATTTGCTTTTATTGAAGATCAAGAATTTTAACAGTAGCATAAACAAGATTGGAATATTAGACAATTCACTGATGACATTTTCTCAATTAAATGATGTGCAAGAGGTGTGATTGATTTAATCTGCTTTTAATTGTTGGCAATGTGTTCTTATACCCTAGCTCTGTTTATCTTAGGCTTTCTCTGTTGATGGTAGAAAAATGCAGTCACTTTTAGGTGTGTAATTGAACCAAAAGGTTTGAGAAGAAACATATTCCAATTTTCAATTTTGAGTTAGAATTATTATTCTGTTATATTTTCATTTAATTTGCTTGACATTCTACTTTCTATTCAGCAGAACAGCTATTTGCTTGAGATGAATTTCAATTACCTTCTCATCAGTTGTTTCTTAAATATTATATTTCTTCCCCTTCTTCAGGAGATTTCTCATACATTATACAATTCCAATCAACATTCCTCAGAGCATCCAGCTTTCTTTCACTGTCCTCTTTCTCAAAGTCAAAACATTTTTAGTACATAGAATTCTCTCATGAGTATTTCAAACTCAATGATAAGCTGATAAGTAGATCCAGGATGCTCTGTGTCTTAAATGTGATTTCTTATATTTAGCCCATTTCTTAGTATTAGATGTGAAATAGCCTTGGACTATAAAACCTGATAAGGAATTAGTTGAAACAAAACATCTGCACTAAGAATATATAACAATTAAGTTCTTCTTTATAATTGCATTCCCGTTATCCTAATCAATATCAGTGTAATTAAAATGCGTCATGATCAATGTTTCTGCCTTGTTCAGGAGGTGTCTCTTATCTCTAAAAGGTTGCCATGATCTACTTTTTCTAACCTCAATAAAGGTTCTTTGCCAAAAATCATTTGACTCCCTATTTGGCTATAAATTACACTTAACTGCGTCAATTGTCAGATAAAAGTGCAGGTTTTCCCTTCATGCTCCCTATAATCACTATGTAACTTAATTTTCCTATGCACTACATAGTATTTTCACTGCAAGAATATTTTAACTTTTTATAATTTACTTTAGTTATCCTGAATGTAATATCCATCCTCCAACCTCAAATGTATTTTTTTTTCATATTTTTAACCACATCTGCTTTGTACTTACTGTTCCTACCAGCAAGCATTTGGCTTAATGAATGCTGTGAGTTCTGACGGGAGATAAAACACAGCCTTTCAGCCACAATAGAAACAGAATAATTCTGGCTTGATTTGAGTGTCTTTACCAAGCTGCACATTTGTGCCAAAGGCCTGCAAGGAACTAATCTAACTAAATCAGAATGTAAACTTCAGACAGGGTGGGGTGACCCAGGCACCTAAGCTCCCTTTCTTGTCAATGCAGGGAGAGACCCACTTCCAGAGAGCTACTGACAACATCCTCTTAACAAGATGTGGAAGATTCATCCTCTGGAACCACCTGACATCAACAACACTTGACTGTTTGTTGTGGAGCCCACCCATGGACTCTGCAGGCTCACAGAATCAGCTTGGTGACATGGTCCCAAACTATTATCTTTGATGTTCTGATCTTACTCCTTCATCTGTGTGTTCATTTAAATCCCTCTCTGCACCCTGGCAACTACAACGAATGAAAAGTGACATCTGGAGTGCAGCCACCAAGATATTTCAGTACCCTAAACACAGTTGCAAATATTAAAGTGTTCTTTGGCTGCATTCTGTAAAGTGAAGGCTACAGCAATATTTCTATTTCTAGGTAACGTTTCAAATCTCTCTTGGTTGTGTACCTTTTTATCATATATCACCAGCAGAATATGTAGAATATCAGATAATTCCCAATTACATCAGATAATTCCTAATTTTCTAATCTATTATACAACTTTTAGTAGGATTTTCAGCTTTTGTAGACTGATACTTCTCCTCTATCTCATCTTATCTGACAAAAGTGACTATAAAGTGCTTCATTGATCCTTCTATTATAAATACATCTCTGTGTTCAACAGCTTCCTTCCATGTTAAGTCATGATCCACCTCCACTCCCCAGCCTTTCTCAGGCTTTCTGGTAGAGTGAATCAGTTCTCCAAGACTATTATCAGTTCTAATTACTCACCTTAACTTTGCTTCTTTTCCAGACATCTACTTAATGCCTTTTCTTCTGACCTCCATTTTTTTTTTTATGCCGTGCCTTAGAAATAAACTTTTTGCTGTGAATTCACAGCTTGTGCACCTTCCCTGATGTCGTGAGTCACTTTACATCTGATACTAACTGCTTGTCCTCTATTATTCTGTCATTCCCATCAATCTTCCCAAGAAAATCAACCACTTGCTCTAATTTAGCTGTCTGATCTTCTGTTAGCCCAGCTAGCTGACAACACTCATACAGAAAGTATTTTTAAATGTCCTCAACTTGATAGCCAGGAACATTTCACAGTCTATATGTTCCATTATATATATACTGAACTTCAGAGATAGTTTCAAAGTAAACAATTCACAAATAAACTTGTCTAGACCTACAAAGGGATAAAATAAAGGCAACCAAATGCTAAGGATTAAGATAATTTCCAGGCAGGTTTCAACCCTTTTATTTAAATTAACTTCAATTCAGAAGAAAACATAAAAGAGCATTCTTTAAACTTTAAAATGGCTGTGTATAAACTGCCTGTCTCTTGTTCTCAAAGAACAATGAAGAACCTGGTTCTGTGCACTAAAAATCTGCAGATTATCTTGTTAAAAAGAGCAGGCAGCAGAGATATTTTTCTGCCACATCAAGAGGGCAGAATCTGGGTGCCCTGGAATTAGAACTCATGTGAGCTTGATGACACATGCTTAGACCCAAACTGAAGCCCCTGCCTTCATTTTGCTGTGATTGCTTTTTCTAGTTACAGGACCACATGATTCTGTGCTTCCCATGTTGTGCTGTTATGCTGTTTTGACAGGTCCTCCTATACTGACTGAAGATTTTCAGGTTTTTTCAGGCCGGTTTAGAGCAGAATAACAGCCCCTGACCCATGCCTTTAGCATGAACTGTGGATAACAGATTAATTTTAAAAAGCAGAACCTGGTAAAACAAAGAATTGGAGGTTATAATCACTGCCCATTAGAATTATTCATTCTTGAGTGGTTTGTCTGTCTGTTACTTGTCTTAAAGTAACAGTCTGTATTTTATAGTTTCATAAATACATCATTGTAAGTTTTAATTTTTTTTAAAATGAATGTCTGAAACTTATTTTCCAATTTATTTCCAATGTTCCAAAGAGACCAAATAAATAAATAAATAAATTATAAAATATATAACAAATATTAATTTTAAAAAAATTGGCTAACATTTCTACACTTTTTTTCACTCAGGTGATCTAACTCTACAATAGCATATAAATAAAATAATATTTTAAAACAAAAATTTTGTCTATTAAAAAAAAAAGAAAATGTGTGACATCTAGTTTAAAATACTTATGAGGTACAACGACCAAAGGAATGCACCAACAAGTTTTAATTTCTCAAAAATTAGATTTCCTTTCTGATAAATTTCAGGAAAAAAACAGTTGGAAGTAAAGAAACTAATTTCCTGAAACTAATTTTTATATATAATGAGAACGATCTTAATTTTCATTGCTATTGTTAAAGTGACCTTCATGAATCTGCAGACTGAATCTAAAAAGTAAAAAATAGCATATATAAATGAGTCATATTTTTGGATAGACAGCCTGTCAGAGTCTAAGTCACTGTCAGATGCAGGAATTTTTAAAAAGGTAGACATAACTCTTTTGTCAATAACTAAACATAACGCTTTTTACCTTCATTTCTAAAGGTTTTTTAAACTTGTTGGCAGATTTAACTGTGAAAGTTTTATAATTGTGCACTAAACATGTCTCCCTTGTGCATCTCTGTAAAAGCTCTCAGAATTCCTTGATGTGGAAAGCTAATTTCCATACCAGTTAGTTTAATGCTCAATCTTTTAAATGTTTTTTATTAATTAAAAGAAAAATTGGTACAGGACTTCAGTGTGATGCATGATAAAAAAGTAGCTTTTTGGGGCAGATTTGTAGATTTCAAATATAAAATCTGTAGATTTGGGAAAATTACTTTGAAAAAGTTGAGAAATAGACTGACCATGGAGACTGTATAAATAAAATAAATTATTGATATTATATCTGCTGATGTACTTTAGCAAATAGAGCTGAGAATACTTCTTTAACCACAAACTACTAATTTCAGGTATTGTGGGCTACCCTTAGGAATAGTAAGATCCTTGGGCATTTCAGAAAGGGTGAAAACTTAGCAGCTAATTAAAAAATTGACAAAATATTGTTTTAACAGCATTCTGTGCTTACATTGAATCACATATATGTTGTATTTATCATATAATTTACCTGATTTGAATTCTGAGCTGAGAATAACATAGAAATTCTAATTCTGGGTAAAAAAGATCTGTAGATTGTCCACCACTGGACATCTAAAGAGAGATTAGATAAGTATCTCTTTGGTACAAACTTAACTGATCCAATCTTGGATAACAGAGATTAACGCAATGGCCTCCCAAAATCCCATTAAACCTTTATTTTCTGTGATTCTATGCTAAGAAACATTTCCAAAGAGGACTAGAAAATTTAGTCTTTGGAACTTGCATGACACCTGAAAACACTGTGAAGTAGATTCACATCTGATTCTTTTTAGAGATACTGCATTTGCTAAGATGCTCTTTTGAAGCTGCTTGGTCTTTCACACCTCTTTTGTTTTATGTAGCACCCAAATATAAACAAGGCTTAGCAGAGAAGCTAAAGCTTTTGATATTAAGGTTTTCACTTGTTGAACTTTATTTGCGAGTTTATTTTGTGCAATGGTGTTCATTGGTGAAAATATTCTTCCTGACCTATATGGCAACCAGCCTACACTCTGAAGTGTGACATTTGATTACCTTGTCTTAACATGCAGAACTGCAAGTGTTATTAATGGTCATAAAATTATCCAAGCCTTTTAAAAATCAGACACAGTATTTGACTTGATGACCTTCTGCAGTCATGAAATTCATGTTCTGATTGAAATGATATCAGCCTGGAGGATCTGATAGAGCTCTGGTGCAAGTGTCACAGCTTTGCCACTGAGGTGGAAAAGAATCTTAATGAGCTGTTATCCAGGAAATAAAAGCATCTTTGGGTTTCACTGTTTTCTGATTTATTCATAAATAAAATGCCATAAAATGTAGGTTTGAGATACCTTGTATTTTCACTGGCAGTAAACAGGTATAGAGTAACAGTTCACCAGCTCTCCTGCCCTTTAGCAGCATGTTGCATGCACCACCAGTGTGGTGAGAAGTAGCGATGTCAGGAGGGGAATCGTATTTATGCACATCTTGTAATCATGGTCATCTGGGGCATCAAGGGTTTCTTGAATATTTTTTTTTCATATGTAAAGAGAAGAAGAGCACACCCTTTTGTATTAAAGGTTCCAAAACAGGAGTTTCCAGAGTGGCTAATATTGGTTGAGAAGGAAAAAGTACTCCTCTTATCCTGGAAATCTGAGGCAACCTGTCAACATCAGGAATAATTCAATTGCCAGTTATCCGAAAACATGCATTTTCCATCAGTTTTTAACCATTTTTCATATTTCCAGCCCCGAATCTTGCCCTCATCCTAGCAAAATGAAAAGCCATTCACAATGCAATAAAATTATTGTTCTGCAGAGACAACATGGAGTCAGTGGGGAGTGATGAGCCTCAGTCACCTGTGCAGGAGCACACATCAAACCTATAGGATCGCTCATTTCTGTAGCATATTACCCAAGGGGAACAACCCCAGCTGTGAAGGGGCTCCATGTCCAGGATTGCTGATGCGGGTATGCAGTGCCAGATTCCAAGCATCACTGTCTCCAGATGTCAAGTCTTAGATGTGTCTGCCTGTACTGTGGACTGTCAGGGAGGCTTTATTTGGATTTGCACTGAGTTTGGTCTCATGCAAAATCTGAGTCTATAGACTGGAAACAAGTGTACAGATGTGTACATACACAAAAACTTATGTCCAGGATGCCTGTGGGAACTCTTCTGGGCAAAGAGACCTTTTTTTAAACTTTAAATTAATTGGATTGGATGAGGTGGGTCATTGATATAAGGTCTCAGATGAACAAAAGCAGGAGCATTACAGTATTTTTACTTCTTGTTTCCATTTACTAACTTACTTGAAATAGTTGCTACTAGCTTCCCTCTGTGTCAAGTATTTCCTGTGGAACTTGAATCTGGTTTAAGGTGGAGTTTGTAAAAGGCAGGGGCTGCACATGATTCCCCTTCCTTGCATTCTATCTCCTTCTTCTCCCAAGGCACAAAGGCTGAAAACTAGCCTTCTACAAAGGCTGAAAAACTGTTTTTTTTCTTTAAGTAACTTCAGCTCACAGGATAAAGTCTTTCCATTTGACATTTTAATCTCAGTGTTTTGCTTTTTATGTTGAATCAGTATGGGAGATCAGGTATAAGTTGCAAGAGGACCATTCTTACCAGGCTACTGCTCATAGTAGTATGTAGTGGCAAATATTTCTAGGATGGACATTTGAGAAATTAATGAATAATAGGGAGGACTGAGGCTAAAGAAGGATTATATTTTTACCAAATACATCTGTTAGGTCTTTGTCTTAGAGGAAAAAAAAAAACCAAACAAAAAATAACCAACCCATAACAGCTAGGAATGGCAGCTCTGTGCTCACAGATTCCTCCCTGCAGGCGAGGCTGTTGGTGACTCTTTGATTACATATTACATATGAAAACACCCCATATACTCATTCTTTTGATAATCATATCTGCTAAAAATTTTCTAAATTGGCAAGGATTAAGCATTGTATGTTCTTTTATTGTGAACTGAATCTCTCAGACAGCAATTAACATTTCATCGCTAAGACTGGTCAATTTGTTGTTTGTAGCTGTGGCCAAATTTCTGTATTTGAACTTTAAATGCTTTGTTTGTATCATCTGTGCACACCAAAAAATGACAAAATCAGATAAATCCTCTGCAAATAAGTTAGAAAGGGCCAGGCTGTTGCTGAACTAATATGATCTTATTTCTTGTAATTTATGTATTATTATAGGCTTTACATGTCTGTTATTGTTTATAAATAGATATAAAGTACATTCCTGATGAAAAACACTTGAATAGAGTGGGAAAGGCTGGAGAAATAAATGGGTCTGATTTGATTGTTAAGAAATAGGTGTTGAGTATTATTTAAGAACCCAAAGTGTTCCAGAAAGAGCTTTGGGATTGCTCCAGGAGGGCACAGATCTCCTTCAAGCCCCATGTTACGTCAGCCAGTAACATGTTTCTGGTATCCTAAGACATCCCCAGTGACTCAAAGCAGGTACAATTCATGTTGAGTTTGTGGGTTTCTAAATTTAGATGTCCAGTTGTAGAACAGAAGTGCAGAATGGGATTTTGTTGGCTAACATGGATACTTAGGGTCACTGTGTACATGCAAGGGTATCTGACATGTCAGCCTGGAGCACAAAGATGTGGTACAGAACTTACAGGAGATTCATCTGCTTCAAGAAGGGCAGATGAAAGTGGAGTTGGATAATCCAGGATGGCACTATGCACCTACATTTAGGGAGCTACATAATGTCCAAGTGATCTAATGGCAAATTTATTCAAGAAATAATGGAGTAGTGAAACTGCAAAGTATGTTATGGAGTAAAATTTTGGTAATGAAAGGATATATAGTTCTATTTCTATTTCTGTTCTGTCTTTGAATTTGTTAATCTCTGCCTTTTAGTTATTTTACCTGTGCATATATTGTTTCTTACTAAAATATAAATGAGATTACACTTTTTATTTGAAATATATATTCTCTTTAAGCATGAAGTTTCCTCAGGCATATTGCTATATTTGTGCCACATCAAATGTTGATATGATGCAGGGGAAAATTTGTTGTGACTGCTTATTTATTTGTGGGTTAGTACAGCATGTCAAGGCATACCAAAATATTCTATTCACATTTGTGTTAGTAAAAAGCACTTGTGGTCCTTGGAAATTGGAAAAATAAAACATTGATGCTCATGCTGTACGGCAAAAAGTGCTTTTGGAGAGGTTGTCATGCAAGAAAGGAAAAATCAGCTTTTAGATGCACTATTTCAAAATGAGTAGCTGTATTCCAGAAGGGTTTGTTCTTTGTTTCCCATGGTGATCCTCTCAGTTGGCAGTAAAACAATTTTCATAAAAGCATTATACAAAATATGGCTAGTGTACCCCATTTCACAGAGCCCATGCTGTGCATCCCTGTGGAAAAAAAAAAAAAAATTATAGCTGTTTGTGTAACTACTGAACAGGTATGGATAACTTGGAATAACTGTATATCAGCCATGCAGTGTTGTCTTCATAGTTCATCAGTCAGCCAAGAAAGCTCTGCCACACAAATCGACAAACCATCTTGAATTTCTAAAAGTTAAAAGCATTTGTACTCTCTCTGACCTGATATGCAATCTGTCCCCTTGCCCCTGTTCCATGCTATGGATAGTCCAACAACAGTTAAAAGGTATACAAAAGTTTAGAACACATAAGAAGTTAAAAAAAAAGAAAAAAAAAGAAAGGAAAAAAAATTAGGAATGTTAAAATATAAATAATCTTTCAAAAACTGTCCCTCACTACTTTTAGGGAAAATAAAATACTCAAATCTCATAGGATAACAAGAAATACCTTGACAATTATGATTCATAAGTCACACTGCCAGCTCAGATATTTGATATTTCCCATGGTATATGACAAGTATAATAGTTGGATAGTTGGAGCCTGGTACATATTTAGTCTTTGTGATACAGTGTCCTCAGAGTTTCCTGGGATAAAGTCTTTGAATAGGTCCTTTTCAGAACATGAACACTAAAAAAAACCCAAAAAAACAAAAAAAAAAAACCAAAAAAANNNAAAAAAAAAACAAAAAAAAACCAAAAAAAAAAACCCCAAAAAACCAACCAAACCAAACCAAACCAAACCAAACCAAACCAAACCAAACCAAACCAAACCAAACCAAACCAAACCAAACCAACCAAGCAAACAAACCAAATAAAACTCCAACAATAACAAAAAAAATTTACTTGGGTAAGCTAAGGTGATCTTGCAGTGTGACAAAACCACCCAAAAATTGTACTACATGACTCAGATATTTAAATATGGGCATATGAAGTTTCACACCATTGGCTGTCTGTTACAACACCTGCAATGCTAAATGTATTCTGCTATCATAAGCATAATTGGCCTCTGAGATGTATGATTGACAGGAATAGACAAAGGAAAGAGGAACAGAAGATCGATTTTCCACATCTTAGTGTAGTCCATCTCTCTTCAGAAACATTTTGACACAGCAGGTGTTTTTAAAACACTGTGACCGAGGGCTGTAAATACCTTTTAGCATGTCCATGACACACTTTAATAAAAAAGAAGCTTGTTTTGCCTTCAGGGGAATGGACTTCCCTGCTGTCAGCTTCCCAGTTCTCTTGGTTCATTGTCTGTTCTCTTTTAAACTAGGACACCTATTGTATAGTTGGTATAAAGAAGAAAATGTATTTTATCTTTTATAAGGAAGTCCAAGAGGTAAAGTCAAAGACAAGAATAACTGAAAGATGTTTTGTCTTATGATGAATAAGAATTAGATTCTGGTATCATACTGTCAAGCTGCACCACAACCATCCCTTTGTTTAGGTTTTGTTCTTTAGCACAAGGGCTTACAATTTTATTCATCCTTAACTTCAAGGGTATATGCTTTCTTTATCAGCAGAAAGAACAAACTCAAATCAAATGTCACATGCATTTGGAAATTCACAACAAATGTAATAATGAGTATTAACCCTCAAGAGGGAGATACCTGAGCTCATGCAAAAAGAAAGAGGCCACTTACATGTGCCAACCAAGTGGAACAATTATCCCCATTTCCTCCATCTTCCCTTACCTGCATTTTCCAAAGTAAAACAAACTTTCTGACACAAAATCTGCAAGAAAAGATTCTGATGCATTAGGTAGGTTAATTCCCTGGAGCAGTCAGCATTCTTTAGTAATAAAAGATATTGAAAAGGTTATTTTTTTGCTTCAATGCATTGGTAGGATGAAAACAATCAAATGTTCAAGTTTTATAGCTTTGTAATCCTATTTTTTGGGCTGAAACTGAAGTGAAGCAACAATATTTTGTGTTTTACATTTGTAGCAATATGGTAGTGCAAGGTTAACTTGGGATCATGCACTGAAACTTGGAATTTCACCCAGATGTGAGTCATTAAGAACCTGGATATTTTCTGATTGGTGTGCTTTTTCTTACAGAAAGGCATGACTGCTATAGTTCAGCACACTGCAATGCTAGCTGTAAAGAAAGTAGAATACTTTAATTATTGTAGCAGAGTGGGTGCCACATAAAGTTACAGTTTGCTAACAAAATTTAATGATAACTCAAAGTTCAGAGGCATTTTCAGTATAGCAGAGAACCAGGATTTTATGTAAAAACAAATTGCAATATCTTGAGAAGAGAAACAATAAAAATGAGATTAATTTGAATAGAACAAAGTATTAATTGATTTTAGTGATTGATAATAAGAGGGGGGATATCATAAGTCAGAAGCAGATGAGAAAAGATTTTGTTTACTACCAAAACAATATAAATTTGAGCTGCTGGTTTGATGTATTTGTTTAAAAAGTTAAATCAGTTCTGGGATATGAAAGTGAAGCAGAGATCAGAGAGATCTAAGGCCATGATGCTGTGCACTTAAGGGACCTTCTTTGAAAAACAATGTTCAGTTCTGGCCACCTGCCTCAAAGAAAGATGCATTTCATGTGGTGTGGGGACACAGAAGTCCTAGAAGTATACTGAAATAAGTGAAAGTTTTATTTTATGGGGCATTATGAATAGAACTGGGTTAGTTTAGACTGCTGTCCCTATTGAACTGAAAAGGAAGGAGGGATATGGTACAGTCCATAAAACTATTATAAGATAAAACTTCTGTTATTTAACTCAGAATATGGCATCAGCAGGAAAACAGATGGATATAAACTAACCATGAATACATTTAGCCTGACAAATAGACAGAAAATTAACACATGGCATTTAAGAACAGGTTTTCAATAATAATTATGGGGTTGAAACAAAGAAAGCCAGTAGTATTTTAATTTTAGTTCTGAAAATATTATAAGCACATGATTTAATGTCTTGTTTTCAATAGTAGGAAGCTGGGCACACAGACCCAGCACATCCTTCTCAGGCCTGTATGGTTGCAAGGTGGTGCCTATCTATGTCTGAGATCAGAAGACATAAAGAGCTTTCAAACACAGAGAAGAGGAGAGGAGGCAGGTGAAAAGTATGAAAAGAGGTAATACATGGATTTTTATTTTTTTTTTTGGGAGGAGACAAATACTCTAGAAAAATCTGTTTGGAATCCCTGTTCACCATGATTAGTGCATCACTAAGGGATAGCCATTGGGAATAATAAAAGAATGCATAATGTTTAATGCTGACGTGGATCCACAAAGCAGCTGCATTTCTTGCACATAATGACATTATTCCATTAAGGAAACATGTGTCTTGGGCAAATTGAAAAAAAATGAAAATACACCCACAGTGAAGAATCAAGTTAGCTTGATAGGAGAATTCTGACATGATGAACCTCCAAATTTATACATGCCAGAGAACTGCAAACCCCCAGATAATAAAGTGCCTTCTGATAATCAGCCATTCAGTGTAATATTATGCAGTTAATTTCTCTGGGTCAGTTCTTCCTTAGGTAACTATGTTTCTTGAGTCAGTCAAATTGCAAACCTAAACAGCAACAAAGGAGTATGGACACAGAATCACCAGAGGCATGGAAATTTGAGATTTAAGTATTTGTAATAAGTTATACAGTGAATAAATATAGTAAATCCAGGTAGGGAAACTTGAACAAATTCTCTTCAATACACATGAAGGTACTGATTCCTGTTTCATTGGCTGTGCTGAAAATGTTGGTGCGACATTAAGTCTTCCCTTTCTATCTGTCTCCTCTGCATCCTTCTCTTTCCTGACTTTCATTCCTTCATATGGAGGACATTTATATATTAAAAAAACAAAAAAAACCACCCCCCCAAAAATAAAAAAAACCACCAAACCAAATCAAAACAAAACACCCCCACCCAAAAAAAGAAAAAAAAAAAAAAAAAAAAAAAAAAAAAAAAAAAAAAGGAAAANAGAAAAAAAAAAAGAAAAATCAAGGGAAATCTTGTGTGTGTTCTAACTTCTAGAAACATGCCTAGTTTCTAGTTTGGATGTTGATGGACCAATATCTGAATAAAATTGACCATTTAATTGTAGCTGTTGCATTTTCTCTCTTCCCATCTTCTTCTCCCTCTCAAAGAACTATACTAGAAAGTCTGAACTACATGGGAAGATGAGGAAGACTGAGGATTTATATGTACCTGGTTTGTAAACTTGAATTTCAGCCTTTCTTATATGTGAAGTACAATGTATCTCCAATAGCTTTCTTTTAATACAAAACCCAACAAATCAAACAAACACTTTCAGTCATTGCTGTATAAATATTCCAAAGTCATCTGACTGCAAACATAGTCTCAGGCATAGAAACTGCTTTCAGGAATAGACTCATGTAACTTCAGTAGAGCCTGTCTCGTCCCTTGCCCAATAAAACTATCTTTCTCAAGTTTGCCAAGAGGCAATGGATTTGCTTGAGTCGTCTTTTGCTTTATTGTTTACTATTTTTCTCAGCATTTTTCATATGAACATTTGATCAGGTTTTTAAAAATATTTTTATTAGTTATTGTGAAAATGTATTAGCAGCATGGAATATGGAACATAACCATGGAAAAACATCAAATAAAATGCAAATGCTCCTAATATTTCCAGTTTTAAATTGCCTATAAGCCTTGTCTTTTACCTATTTTAAAATTAATTTAATGTTTGGCATCCTGATTTTGTGTAATTCTCTTCTGAAATCTAGCAGCTTTTACCTCGTACTTCTCTACCCATAAAAAATGGGTACCTCAGTAATTTGACAAATTCTTTTTTCCATGACCCACGTTGCATGACATTAAATACTACCCTCTATTCCTTATTAATCAATTTCTCCATTAGATGTACCATTACTTTTCCCAAGATTGATGTCAGACAGACAGGCATGTATTTACCTAGACTACCCAATTTATCATAGAATTCACAGAATAATACCAGGTTGGAAGGGACCTCAAGGATCATCTCTTCCAAACACTCTTGGCAAAAGCATGGCCAATCACCCTGTCCAGCTGAATTGTAAATGTCCAGTTTAGGGGACACCGCTTCTGGGGAAGAATATTCCAATGGTTCACTGCTCTCATTGTGAAAAATTCTCCTATTATTTCTGGTTGGAATCCACCCAGTAGTAAATGTATCCATCAATCCACTTTTTTTCCATGTGACTCCTTGTAAAGGGAGAGTCTCCATCTTTGCTGTAGCCATGCTTTAAATACTGGAAAATTGTTTCCTCTTAGCCTGTCCCTGAGACTGAATAAACCAAATTCTCTCATCCTAATCTCGCATGCCAGGCTTCCCAGTCCTTTCATTATCTTTGGCGGCCCTCTCTAGGCCTTTCCCAGCCTGTCCATACCTTTTTTTTATATAGCAAATACCAAAACTGAACACAGTATTCCAGTGTGACATGTGTGGAATAGAGTGAAACAATGACTTCTTTATCTCTACTGGTGATACCCTTGTTAATATAATCCAGCAATCTGTTGGTTTGCTTTGCCACAGAAGCACATCATTTTCCTGTATTCAGCTGCTTTTCCACCAGGACCCTCAAACCCCTTTCCACAGAGCTGTTCCTTGGCTGGGTAGATTCCAGTCTGTGCCAGATTCCTGGAATATGCTTTCCCAGATGCAAGACCTTATATTTATCTGTACTGAACTTGATAAGGTTCCATTTAGCCCACACTTCCAGCCTTCCCAAATCTTCCTGCAGGATGGCATTCCCTTACTAAGTGTTTGCTTCCTCTCTCAGTTTGGTATCCTAGACAAAGTTCATCAGGGTCCACCTGATCCAATCATCCAGATATATTAATAAACAGCATTAAGTCCGATATAGATCCCTGGGAGACTCCACCAGTGACAGGTTGCCAGTTTGGAAAGGAGCTCTTTGCCACCTCTCTTGGGATGCAGTGCAGGATGTGGCCAGGAGTGTGTATTCCATCACTGTCTGTTGAGCCCAGGAGGGGCAGTGTTCTTTATCTCTTCCAGCACCCACCCTTGTCCAGGAAGATATGTTCTGTTTAATGGCCCATCCAGTGACTGATTAAATTACATCATCCTATTGTGAAGTGCTCCATTCAGGGGGAGGAGCCAGGCATTTCTATGGAATAAAAACTGGGATTCAGGATCCCACTGCACTTTTTCTGCTCAATCCCCAGAGGAAGAGTAGGACTTTCTACACCATCACTGGATCTTTGGAGGAGGACTGCACCCTTCTAAAGGATCACTTCCTCATCAGAACCACATCTATAACTCCAGGAGGACTGCAACCACCAATTAATGGGACTGCTACCAATACCCTGACTGACAGCATGTCAGGTTGTATCCTGACTCTGTCATTTTTTCTGTTTTTTGTACTAGTACATTTTATTTTAATTTTCCTATTAAGTTGTAATTTGTTTTTTTCTTGCTAATAAAGAGCTGCTATTCCTATTCTCATATCCTTGCTTGAGAGTCCCTTAAATTCAAAATTATAATAATTAGGAGGAGGGAGGCTGGAACATTTTCCATTCCAAGGGAGGCTCCTGCCTTCCTTAGAAGACACCTTTGTCTTTTAAAACCAAGATAGCACCACTCTCTGTGTCCTGCTGGCCAGTCAGTTTCCCATCCACCCCAGAGACCTCTTGTCTAGACTGTCATGCATAGCAAGCTTCTTTGAGGAGGAGACTGTGGGAAATGAGATGAAAAGCCTTGGAGAAATCCACATAGATGATGTCCACCATTTGAAAGCAAAATATGGACATGACTTTGACTTCCATCCAATGCTCAGGATCTATCTCAGCAATCTAAGATTTATTAAAAATAATAATAAATGCCCTAACAAAGGGCATTTATTAGACTTATTAGACTCTCTTTTTTCTTTTTTTTATTTATTCCCCCCCCCTCTCCCCCCCAACATGCCTACATGCATTTTTAAATAAAAGACACAGCCTAGATAACTAGTACTCGGCACATACTGCCTTTGTGCTTTAGGTGTAACATCTCATTTCTGTCTTCAAATGATATGGCTACATCTACATCTGGCTTTTTCACAGTCCCAGAGCTGAAATTCCTCATTTCAGTCTCTTCCATATTATTTTTGACAACTGCATCCTTTCCATTTAACAATGGACAAACACTTCCACAAAGTTGCTTTTACACCAGAAATATTAAATATTCCTTTTAGCCATAAAATTCCTCCTATATTCTTCCATCTTTGGTAGCCATTCAAATCCTAAATTCAGATGATCTAATCCATTTTCTCTCTTGGCTCCCTGACCATCCTGTTTATATCTAAAAATTCACATTGTCTTCATCTTTTCAGCTAGACTGGTATGGAACAGACTGTGCCTTGATAGCAATTCTTAAATAATCTCTTAAAGTGCTTTTAAATATCTTTAATGTTGCTTCCCTGGTTTTTTTTTGGTTTTTTTTTTTTTCATTTTAAATTCTTCCTCTTACTTATTTGGCACAAACTTGTCCTGTTTCAATACGGTCATTTTAAAGTAGATGTTGTGTTGCATTCTATTTGCATGCAACAAATGTAATCAAGTTCTTGCTTTCATTTAAAGAATAGCTAACGTTTTAGCCCTGGAATCAATTTTGATTTAGCTGTCAGGATATCTTGAACAGAATTCTCTAAGGAGAAATGCAAAACTTTTTGATTTAGGAAATTTTTATCAATCATTTTTCAGAATTTCAAAGACATATTACTAGAAATGTCAAGCCTGTAGAGCTAGGTCTTTTAACCAGATACTCACCTGTGAAAAACCTTTACTTTTAAAACTCATACAGCACAAAAATTCTTTTATCTTCTTCCTCTTCATAGGACTTTTAAGTAGGGGTTTAAGGGAGTAATCATCCTGCTCCATAGGATAGTTTCATGGTAGGTAGCTGCCTGCATCTAACTGTCCTTGTCATGGTCTCTGTGACAAGGGAGATTGATCTGTAAACACAAAGGCATTTACTACATAGTTGTCAGTGTGTTGAAATCAGTTATTGCCACATAGAGCCTCTTCTCTTCTCTTGCCACTGTGTTTTTCCTAAATTGCTTACATTGAGTGAATTTAACATTCCTATCACAGAAATCTTCCTTCAAGTTCCAGTAATATTGAACAGGTCAAATTCATTCTCATAGTACAAGTAGTTCCCTCTCTTCCTGTTTACCACACAAGCTCCTGCCATTCATGAATAGGCAATTAAAGAATTTATTTTCTTTCTGTCATTCAGTGTCTTGATTAATTTTGTTCTTGACAACTTGACTGTGCTAAATGAGTGTTTATTTGCTGCCCCTTTTTAATCTCCCCTTTTGTTGTAAGTTTAATGCCATTATTGCTAGTCTAGTCAGCTTGTCCCCTGTAAAATTGATTTCCCCTTTAATGAGCCGGAGGCAGAGCAAGTCACATAACTCCTGAGTTAGAAAATGGCTCTTCAGTCCACCAAACTAAAATCCCCTTTCCCTCTTACACCTCTCTAATTGGCAGTTTATTTGTAAAAACTCCTGATTCCTGTGTTCATTTCGAGGACATAAGCAGTCCCCAAAAAAACTCATTTGTGTGTTTTCATACTTCATCAGCTTTCTGTACTCTCTGATATCATTCAGGACTGGTGAAGAGACACATGAAGCATCAGTAGTACCAAGACATACCACTAGTGCATAAAATATCCCCCACTCAAAAGTGTAAATTGTTTTTTTTCATTGGTTGGTTGGTTGGTTGGTTGGTTGGTTGGTTGGTTGGTTGGGTTTTTTCTCTCATGAAGAAGATTTCAGACTATGTAAGAAGGAATATCATAAAAGCCTTATTCTATGGGAAAAAACTAGTAGTTTTGACAGCAGTTACTCTGTTCCTAAGATTCTATTGCAAATGTTCTTGATTAGTTTCACTTGATTTCAGATTAACTTTGCAGGAGGAATACTTTAGGGCAGCAGAAATGTATTTTTTCTGTTGCATGAAATTCCTTTCAGCTTTTGCTCTTTCCAGGTGGCTTTTGGTCCATGTGTGTGAACTTAGGAGAATGCTTCTCTTACTGAGGAAAGGTAAGGCACACTGCTCCCATAATATCCAAGCTCTCTAGGTCTGTGGAATACAAAAGGAGAAAGAAAGGCCTGGACTCACTTCTCCATCATGAACACTTTTTTCATTCAGTGCATGAATGCATCTCTATTATCGCCCCTTTGGTTAGTACAGCTCTTAGGGGCCATCTAGTTGGTTACCATGAAAACAGTCTATGCTGCTGTGCTATAGTCCCAGAAGTCAAAATAGGCTGTATATCTATATAATTTATATCTCTGTATCTGTATCTGTATCTGTATCTGTATCTGTATCTGTATCTGTATCTGTATCTGTATCTCTATCTCTATCTCTATCTCTATCTCTATCTCTATCTCTTCTATCTATATATAAATCTATCTGTCTATCTATCTATCTATCTATCTATCTATCTATCTATCTATCTATATCTATATCTATCTGTGGATTATTGAAGTTATGCATTATCAAGTTTATTTCCTGCCTTTGTCTTTAAAAAACACCAGGAAAAGTGTATCCATTGGTTGGTTGATACTTGTATGTAGATTTTGTATAAAATTTTAAAGCAATGTTAAATTCTTGAAAGTTAGAAAATACTCTGAAGTTGCCCATGTAAGTACATTGCTACAAAATAACAGCAAAGGAGTTGTTTACAACATTTTAAATGCTTCATCCTAATTACAGCATAGACAGGAATCCCATTAAATCTTCATGAGAGCATAATTTCCTGACTTTTATGCAATACCATCTCATTAACATTATTTGTCATAGCTTAAGCATGCCATACCTATGTCTTTGACGGTAGATAAAGCTTCCAGGGTACCCCTGGAAGTAAAATCACCTGTCGTTATAGATACACTTGTTGTTGAAAGTACTTGTTTCTTCTGCTGAAATAAGAAAAAGGATAGGAAGTCATTGTACAGGAAAAAGTGGAGAAGTGACACCCAGAAAATTCAAACTTGTACCAAGAAACTCAGTTTTATCTCATTCTAGTGTTAGATTTTAGCACCGAACTTTCCTAAAATAGGCCTAAAAGCCCCATCTCATGGCCCTCTCAATAAATCATAGCTTGGTGCTGCCAGCCAGTGCCCAGGCTGTCCAGTTTGGCAATAATACTAGAGGGGTCTGAAGGTGACACTTGCATAACTTTGTATCCTTTCCCTTTATGCATTTTAGGATCTTCAACTCTCTAGACTGCATTCAGCAATTCACATAGCCAGTACAGGAAAGAAAAGCTGTAGTGAAATCTTTTGTTTTTCTCAGTTGAGAACATGGAAAGTGGAGAAGTGACAGTTTTATCTTTAGTAAGAAATTTGTCTACCACATTTGCATGTGGTTATATGCAGTTTAGCACCAGGGGATTTCCTTTAAAAAATTTATTCCAACTCCACTGTGCCTCAGTTTCCTTATGTATGAATCATATATAATTCCTACTTCAAGAAAACATTGACAGTAATGTTTGTGAAGTTGTGAAGTGTTCTTTAATCTTCACATGCCAGCTGCTCTATCATCATTGCTTTACTTGTTTTGAATTGCCTTATTTTGTTTCCCATAGGCTAGGAGGCTTAGAAGTTATTGTAAAAACTGTGCCAATGAGGTTTCAAGTTATACTTATTTGTTTTCAAATTGAATTGTGATTAAACCTTGTCAAATCCCCTCTATTGCCTTTCCTGTTACTGCTGATTAGTTAAGAAGCAGAAGGGAACATTGTGCTGTAAAACATCCATTTATCTGCTGGTGTCAGGTTCTCCTGACATGAGGTGCTAATGCAAAGCACATTAAGCATTAGCAGTAGGTGCTCCAGACCCAGCAGTTCCTAGACAGGCATTAAGAGACCTCAAATGCGTCAGTGTCACTTTATGGTTTAACCTAAAACCAACCCTTTAGGGCACCCCTATCAAATGCAAGAGAAATGGAAGGTTTTAAAGGCTATTAATCCCAGTGACTCCACATTAGAAGAGTCAAAGTTATTTGTCACAGGTCTTTTTGTCATCACATTATTGTGCTAAAATATGAAGGATTCAGTATTCCTGAAATTCCTTTTTCCACCTACTTAAGCATGAAGGTCTTTTGTTGATACACTTACAATGCTAAACTGTGATACTTAGCAGCTACTGGCTCTTATTTTCTGAACTCCTCTTTTTTTTCCTCCTCACTGCGTTCTTCTCAGATGTACAGTGCATGAAAATTAGCAAAAGCCTCCTTAGAAAACAAGGTTTGAACTGAATGGAATCCTGCATAAACAAGCAAGGATCTATCTGGCCCCAGACAGGCACCATTACAAGATGCAGCAGAGGCACTGAATAAGCTGAATATATTTACCATACTGGAGCTGTTTTATTCCTAATGCAATGTTTTGTTCTGTGTTTCTTACCTTGAAGTTGCTGAGACTCAAGAATAATTGTGTTGTTTTAGAAATCTCTGATCCAGTGTTTGCATGGAAAGGTGTCTCATAGCTGGTTGTCTGGCAGCAGCTGATTCAAAGTGTCTGGCAGTCAAATGAGAGCAGCTCAGGTTTTACTGGAAGTGTGACAGTTACATGATTTCAAACTCTTGCCAGGGTCTGAATCTGTACATTTCAAATTCACTTCACACACATTCGGTTGACAAAAATTATCCAACCATCAGTTTGCCACACTGGCAGACATTCTGGCTTCACACCCTGTCTGATAAAAACCCAGTCCCTTTGGCTAAACATTCCTGAGAGATATCTGCAAACACATTCATGGGGTACTGAAACTTGTAAAGTGTTTTTAAACCTATTGTTGGAATATGCTTGCCTTTGTTTTGTGGGTTTTTTTGGTTTTTTTTATTAGCTTCCCTGGATTGTAGCAAAGATACACAGGTTTAGTGTGCTCATTTGAGCAAGCACCTGTGTATATCTGTGCATATGTGCAAAGTAAAGTGTGCACAATTGCTTGGCTTCAAGGAGATAGTCAATATTTTAACCTTTGTCAAGATGCTCTGAAATCAATTGCAAGCATCAGTCTTGTGTGTTTATACAAAAGGCAATTCTATTTATTTGAAAAGAGTCTGGGGAAGTCCTGCACCTCTGAATGTAGTAGTAAAACCCGGTTAGAGCAAAAGAATGTAGAAATGGTTGTTCCAAGCCACACCAGAGGTCCATCTGTTACAGTTCTGGATGGTAGCCAAAGCCAGAGGCCTGAAAAAGAGAATAAGACCAAAACAATTGTATTTGATACTTCTCTGTATACTCTCTTACTGACCAGTAAGTTGTGGCTCAGAGACAGGATTTACTTTAGAGATTTCAGTGAGGTTGCCCAGCTGCTTCCTGAACCTACTTGCAGTGAGGGCTGTGGGGCAGGGTTTTGGCAGTAAAAACCCACAGACTGAGTGCTATCACTCTGTTTCATTTGTTTTGAAAGTACCAATTTTCTGCTAGTTTCATTTGATGACCCATAGATTTGGTACTAGAAGAGCTAGCTATACCTATCCTAGACATTCTCCTGTACTACTTGTGGTTTTACAGACTTATGTCATATCATATTTTCTTTTCCAGTGCTGTAGAGAAGTATTTTTATGCCTTTGAATGTGTTTTTCAGACTGCTATCAGCCTTTCTAATAATCCCTAATTTTCAGGTTTTTTTATTTTCCTTAGGGGGTAAGGAAAAAGCCAACCACTACTGAACACTGAGACAGGTTTGTCCTTGGTCTGTATGGCCAAGATCTCATACCTCTGTAATTATTATCCACCTCTGAGCTCATTCTTTCATACATAAAGTTAGGACCTTTTCCTCCTCCCATGATCATCCCTTTAAATTCACCTATACTGAATTTTACTATTTTCTTGCCTTGTCAAGTAGTCCTTCTGGATTTATCCTAGTAAATGAATCAGGGCAACAAAAAGCATTCAAACACTGTACCCCTGGGATTAGCATCTATGCTGAAAAATGTAATAGATCCAATATGATCATTTGTCCCTGAAGGTGGTTAGCATTGCTTACAAAACTAAGACTAAGGTCTTTTTTTTTTTTTTTTTACTGAGGGAAAAAAAAAAAAAAAGAAAAAGAAAAATAAAAGTAAAAAAAAAAAGTAAAAGAGGCTGGCCTTCTTACTGTCCTCCTTGCTGTCTTCACAGCATGTGTTTTCTGATTTATACTAGAAAGCATCCCGGTTCAATTTTCCTCTCGCCCAAACAGTAGCCAGGCTTTGTCTAAACAAGTGTCAGGGAGCACCATACCGTGCTGACAAATGAAAAAGTAGGAAAGCATGAGCCAGAGTCTGAGGCCCTGAGAGCCCTAAATTAAGCCACTGTTTAACTTTTAGCATGCCAGAAAATGGCTCCTGCCAACTGGTACAACTAGTATTCTCCAAACTAAGGCCCATTTAAGGTTTGTAGACAGTATGTGCTGCATGAGAAAGCTCTAGTTTTGGCTCACTGCATTCCACAAGGTTTTTCAGCAGTACATAATGCACACTTTTTACTCTGCAGGATCCATACGTATCTTCAAGCCAAATGCAAATATCAAATCAGTATGTGCTTTTTTGCTACAGAAATGCCACTCTGATAAAGTACTTCTGCCCTCACATTTTTTATTCCCTTTGAACATAAATGTAAAAAGGAAACAAACCCAATTCATATATTGAAGGTAGCTATAAGAAAATCAGATAAAGCCAGTTGAAAGTAGTGTATAATGTGGGTACCACCAGCCTGTACTTTTTGGGTTAGGGTTGGAAAAAATACCTCACTCTGTTTTATTTAGGAGGATTATCATATCCATGCAGCACTTCTCTTATTCTCCACAGTAAATCCAGAATACCGATATTGTGATCTTAGTTCTGTCATCCTTTCTTCCACAATATTTATGAATATTTTAAACAGTCCTGGCACCTGTGCAAATTCCTGTGGGGAACAACTCAAGGCTCCTTCTTACTGAGAATGCTGACTGTTTACTCCCACATTGTTTTCTTCCTTTCTACCAGTTGTTTATATAGGTGAGGACTTTCCCTGCTATGCTATGTGAGTCTGGATGGCTAAACAACCTTTGGCAAAGAACTCTGACACATGCCTTTTGGGAATTTCTCTAGATTGTTTTCTACTTTAGGACACCCTCAGTGGATTCCTGTGGACTTTATCATCATGACAAGTGACATAAAAGTCTCTTTATAAAAGAGACTCTTCTGTTTTTCAGCATTTCATATGTACCCATAAACCACCCAAATTGCCCTGTACTCATATGTACTCAGTGAATGTGTGTGCTGGTTTTGGATAGAACCCAGCCCATAAAAGTAACAGACTGATCAGAAAAGGGTAAGTCTCTGTGAGATACACATTTTAAAAATCAAAAGCCCAGGAAAGAGAGGCTTTCTTTCCTTCTGGCAAAGCTCAAGGTAGCACCCCAGCTCCATGTGGCTGGCTCGGCCTCGCCCCTTTGTATGGCCAGAGTCGGGCCCGGCCTGGTTGGGTCTTTTCCCTGCAATCTCGGGAAGGCTGGGGCTGGAATGCCACTGCTGTTAAACACCACCTGGCAGTGGGGGGCCCAGGCCGGCTGAGCTGAGATCTTTTTCCTTGCACTCTCAAGAGGGCCTGGGACTAGAAATGCCACTGCTATTGAACATTACTGAGCTGGGGAAAGGAATGGACATTAGCAGCCACATGCTGGCTGTTCCCCCAGCTTGGCCCCCATGAAGGATTATAAACAGAGACTGCAAAGCAGCCTGGTAACATAGGCAAAGACTGTCAGCAGCCTGCAAGCTAAAGATGGCCCTAGCCCAGCCTGGCTGCTGCGTTCTTTCGATACTTTGTCCCAACCCTCAGCCTGGATTCCAGTGTTCTACTGTGTTCTAATTCTGTCTGCCTGCAAGAGATTTAGCTCTTTAGTGCCCAGAATGAGATATACAGATAATGATCGTCTCCCGAGTGAAAGAAAAGAGAGACTGAGAAAAGGACAATGTAGAGAAACAGCATGGAGACATAAAAGTAGAAGAAGAAGTCCTCATTTTGGTTGGAGGGTGAGGAGAGTGCTTAGACTGAAATTCTCTTGTAAGCCATGTTGATGGACACTAAATAGCCTTTTAAATAGTAGAAAATCATGGGGGGGTGGAATGGTTCAGGTTGAGACCTGAGCAAAGATTGTGATTTTCTTGGAGCTATTGGAACAGAGGGAGATGAGGTAGTAAAGCCCCCATTGGCCTGAGGGAGGGGTTGGAATTCTTTTGTTCCTAGAGATGAAAATGATTTTTTAGAAGCAGATAAAGTTGGACTTTTGCATTTGAACATTCATCCTTAAAATATAATAGCCCATGCATTTGATATGGCCCAGAAGCACAGCTTTGGGACAGCTGTGGGATGGGAAAGGTTTTTTTTGTAAGTGTAGATTTTCCCCGGGGCGGATGCACTTGTGGAGATTGCACCCCAAGAGGGACTGGAAACTAAGTCTTTTGGGGAAGTCTCCATGGCTTTGTTAGTGAGAAGCTCCTCTCCCTGAGTAAATTGAAAGAAAGATTTTTCTAACAGTGATACACTGACTAGGTTTTTTTGAGTTTTGTCCTCTCTGCATTGTTGAGTTGGTGGGAAAGAAAGAAGGATGTTGGGGGGAAGAGAAGGCNAGATTTAGCTCTTTAGTGCCCAGAATGAGATATACAGATAATGATCGTCTCCCGAGTGAAAGAAAAGAGAGACTGAGAAAAGGACAATGTAGAGAAACAGCATGGAGACATAAAAGTAGAAGAAGAAGTCCTCATTTTGGTTGGAGGGTGAGGAGAGTGCTTAGACTGAAATTCTCTTGTAAGCCATGTTGATGGACACTAAATAGCCTTTTAAATAGTAGAAAATCATGGGGGGGTGGAATGGTTCAGGTTGAGACCTGAGCAAAGATTGTGATTTTCTTGGAGCTATT
>VWZN01011806.1:23667-40776 GCA_013396955.1 Regulus satrapa | reverse complement strand
TGAGTGCTTTATATATATATATATAATATTTTTATATATTTAGAAACTTTAGCATGGAAAAGGCTGAAGATAGCACTTTTTATTATTTTTAATTTAAGGTTTATTTTCCATGTTAGTGTTTTTAATCTTTCTCCTTCTTTTTCCCTTCTATTGGAAATGACTTGAACAAGAGTCCCTCCTGATACGTATGTGTGTGCAGTACATTTTTATTGTACAGCTGTCGTACAAAAATAAAACACAGAGAAGCAGGAGATTGAAAGCAGTGTAGTTATGTTGAGTTGCAGAGCAAAAGATAACTTGATTCACAGTTAGCTTTTATCCCTGTATTCTCCAGTTTTTTTCTTTTTTCTGAGCGTCTGTAGTTTGTGTCAATTATTTGGTTTTTAGGTGTTACACATGGACATTATGATGTTTCATCAAACACTATAAATGACAAAAGAGGACAGAAATAATAATGAGGAAATAATATTACCCCGTTTATGTTACAGCTGGAAAACATGGGAACAGTATTGTCAAATCTGTCAGAGTAGAAATACCCCAATGGAAAAAAAAAGTTGTGAAAACACTTCCTCCCCAGAAAACCCCACAAGTGAGTATGCTAGATGTGGCCAAATTGCTGTGTCATGTAGCCACAACTTAGGACAATTCTGAGCAGGTAAAAGCATAATTAAATGAATGATTTGTCTTTTCTATGGGAAAAATAACAATTTCTCAGGGAGATTGCTCTAAAGGTGACACATACACTGGCTAATAACGCTGCAGGAAGTACAGAGCTTTTATCCATATAAAGATGTGTTTGAAGATTCGGGCTCTACAAAATGCAACAAATTAAAGTTCCTCAGCTTGTGAAGTGCTCACCTCTCAGAGCACCATTAGTATTAAGGGAGCAGATTAAACACAATTTAGATCACATTGAAAGACTAAAGTCAATTTAGCAGGTATATAACCATGCATGATAATGGTCTCTAAATCTACAGCAACAAGGTGAGGATATGCTTGGATATGCAGGATAAAATGCGAAACTAAAATAATTTCCTTTGAGGACTATAAAAGAAGCAATGACGAGGAGACAAATTTTAGATGCTAGTTTGTTTAAGTATGTAAATTCAATGGACTGATCAAGAAGGGAAATAAATCTGATAGCAGTTTTATATATATCTGATCTGTAGGGTATTGTGAACTTGACCTTTGTTGGATTAAATGGATTCTTAGCTGAATGGTGTAGTATTTCATTATTATTTGCATGGTAGCAGAATACAGATACNNNTTTTTTTTTTTTTTTTTTTTTTTTTTTTTGTGCTTTTGCTTTTCTGGTGCTAGTTCCTTATCTGTTGCCCATTATGTGCAAGAGTGCATAGGAGACTCACAGGGGAGAGGAAGCTTTAAACTGCAGGGAAGTCACATTGTAGATTGGAAGGGGTATTGATCTTGGCAACACATGGTTCCAAAGAACATAGAAAACATGAAGAATCAAACTCATAAAGACTTCAAATTTGCATAGTGCTGGGATAGCAGGTGGGCTTAGAAAAACAAACAAGCAATGCAGCTGCCTGTGAAGTCTTGTTTGAATAAGTTGAAAAGTATCCAAATTTATTTGTATGGCATAGCCTGACAGTTTGCTCTTACAGGCGTAAGAAAATATGTGATTAAGCACTTAATGTTCAGTCTGATCTGACTAATGAAGATGCTTAACTTTTGCCTGAACATTAGGGAGGGGGTTGGTGGAGAACCCTAAGAAGAGGGAGAAAGGACACATTCAAGGAAAAATGAATCTTCATCTGCATCAGAATGCACCAGAATGCACATCTTTCCTTTGCAAAATATCTAAAATACAGAAAAAAAAGGAAAGATGTAAGTAAGCTGTTCTTGAATGTCGTTATTGACACTATTGCTTTTGCCTGCAGATTGACTTTGCCACCCTGTTCGCTGGGAATTCCTGCCATGAAATGGAGCTCCACTACCACCTTCAACAGGTCTTTTGTCATCCCTAAAGGATCAGTCATCAGGGAAACTTTCCCAAGTCAGCCTCACAGTCCAACTGCCTCCTTTCTCTCTGGTCTGTGCTGCTGTCTACCTGATACCACCTCCACAAAAGTCTGGACCAGCAAGGGCTTAGGCTCTGCCCAGCTCCCTAATGTCATATCTTGTGACCCTGTTGCATTCTCCTCACCAAGTGTTTCGTGTTTAACAGGATGTGCAGAAACCAGCTCTAAGGACTGCAAGATCCTGCTGTGGGTCAGCTTTCTGAGCCCACAAAAATGCAGCATTTTCAGAGACTCCTCATTGACATAATGGGTCAATATTACCTGCTATTGAGAGTTAATGGAAGTTTTCTTTTGTTCATTTCTGAAAGAGTGGACTTTGAAAATAGCATAAAAACTGGAGAGTGTTCTTTCATAGGCTAAAAAAAGAAAAAGCCAGGGTCAGAAAAATTCATTGTGGTCCTGTTTTGGGAGGGCCTATAAAATTGTTGGTTGGACTAATGCTCACCTGGCATAAGACTCCTCTTGCTAGCTTCCATGAAACAATTAAAACGCAGCTCTAAGCCCATACAAGCATTCCACTATAGCTGTATTGCTCTGTTTTTTTATGCTGTGCCAATATCCCTGCTTTAGTGTGTTTTATCCTTCTGCTATTGATATAAATCGTAACTCTTATGAAAAGGGTGGAAAAGCTCCAATATTGTGAATTAACATCCTGATTCAGTTAGGTAGTAAACTGTGGGCTTCATTGGAAGTAGCAGTAGTTATTTTCTAGCAAATGGGATTTCTTGCAAGCACTAAATTAGAAATATACTTAAACACCTTGTTGAATTTCGGTCTGAGTTTCAATATTGCCCTCTTCCTAATGAACAGTGTTGTAATCTATGTCAGGGTGTTGCATGCCATAAGTAACCCATTGTCACATGCAGTAAACTGAGCAGAATTGCAAATGTAAAAACTGTACAGAAGGCAGGGAGTTAATTAACGGCTGTTTCAGGTTTTTTTATTTTGATCAGGACACAAAATTAAATATAGGTTGCATGACACATTAGTGTGTCTATCAAAGACAGTGGCTTTGACCAGGCAATTAAAGGGAGCAAAATAATCTAAATGAATTTTTAAATTGCTTCTTCCAGTCATTAAGCACAGTTATCACATCCATATTTTGTAAATGCAAAACACTGAAGTTCTCAAAAGTCTGTTCTCTGCATTAGTTTTTATTGATGATCCATCTGAGCTTCATTTCCTAACTGAAAACCCTTGTCGGTCAATTTATTCCAACATAACACTATTTGGTTGGGTAGTTATTAATCCTGTAATTGTTCATGGCATGCCAGGAATAATTCAGCTAATTATTACAATATGTCTTACTTTGCCATGCTTCTATATGTCAAAATGACTTCTACACATATTGGAAAAAATTGGTTTCCTAATTTAACTGAAGATATAAAAATTGATTATTAATTCCCTAAAAAATGGAGAACTGCTGCATTTTTTTTCTTTTTTTCTGCCTCTGCCCCACACATAATCTCTACTGGTCTGGACACATTTTTGACAAATATTCTGCTTCTAACTTTAATTGATCCATGAATAACACTGTGCAGCAAAACCTAGGAGTGCTGCCCTCACTCAGCATTAGTTTCAATTATAGGACAACTATAACAAAGCATGTTGGATCCTAATAGAAAAGGACATCATATTTTCCAGCTCCTCTTAGATGAAAAAAACAAAACTACTTGACATGGTGAGATTAAGAGGTTGGTTATCCTTGCAAAAAGAAAAATTGGTCCATTAATAAGTAGTCAATTAATTACATGCTATAATGCATTAAAAATGCATATTTATGCACAAAATGCACTATATTTAATTCCCTACTGGTGAATCCCCATCAAAAAAGTTCAGTTTGCTCATTTTTGCTTTCTTTACATTTGACAATATGTTCTCTGTCACTGAAGTCAATCTCCATTCTTTCCTTGGCCTAATAAAACTAAAACCAGACTCCTATGGACCAAAATATCTTTTTAGTTCACAATAAATGCTAGAAAATTGAAAGCACAGCGAGTATCACAGTATTTGCTGTTTTATAGTTCTCATTAGCACATTTCCATAGTACAAAATTTTAAAATTGTATTCTGTTGGGGCAAAGAAGATCCTGAGCACCTAATTAATGAACAACTGTGTGTACACTGACTAGAAAAGTATTTTACACAGTGGAGTTCCATGCTGTGATATATTGAAGCAAGACAGGATATGTGAAAATGAGAACCACATAAAAAGTCAGTAACTTTTATTCTTGTGAGAATTGTCCCAGAACATTGTTCTCACTGTGAATTTCCTCCAAAAAAGATGGCTCACTCAAGGCTTCATATGTTGTTTATGTTCCACACAGGGACTTATCCAGAGATGTAGTAAACAATTTTGAGAACTTTCTGAGTAGAACAGATTATTTTGTTTGTCATTCTCTGAAGCCAAAGAAAAAGGAAAAGTAAAATGGTCTGAAAGAGCAAATCACCTCAAAATTAGAGATTGAAATCAATTGAAGTAATCCTGTTATTGTGGCAACTGCCACTTTTACTGCTAATGTAGGTTTAAATGGGGGAAGTCTAGAACTACAATGATGATAATATTCATGATCCAAACTCAGTATTGGTGTTCTGCTCTGCTCTAAGGAAGGCACGTGACCTTCAGATATAGGTCAGTTTCAGTGACCATATTTTTGTGGGTTGAAATCTGCTAGTTTACAAAACCATTTAAACCTCTTGGTTGAGTAATTTTTTGAAAAAGCTTTGCAATTCACATTCATTTTTCACACACACACACACACACACACACACACACACACACACACACATGAGATGTCTGTGTGATTTATCTGAATTGTGCATATCCTCTGAGTTTTAAAAACTGGATGGTACAGACTTTAATCTAAGATTTTTTTTTTTTTTTACATTTTTAACAGCTCCAAATGTTGTCAGCTTGGGAACTACTGTGATGATATTTTGGTGTTTATTGTTGTGAACAGGAACAAATACAGAAAAAACACACTAACTCACAAACAGAACAAAACAGAAAAGTCTAATGCTATAAATGCAAAAACCCATTAGCAACACAGCTCAAGAAATAGAGAGCCATGAGAGCAGTCTGCCTCTAACTGAGCATAATTCTAAATTAGCCATTTGAAATGCTGCACTGTCTAGACTCTGTAAATGTGGTGGTTAAGTTACTTGTGTCTATTTTCCCTCTCCTACTTGTAATGGAACTACCATTCAATGCTTACTTTTCCACTTAGATAATTCTATTTTTATATTTTTCTTTTTCTCTCCTAACAAAGGATATTGTGTTCTAGCCTAATGCTCAGGAATGGGGTGATGCAGATCTGCAAATATATGTCATCCTCATTGTCATGTACCGCAGATGCTCTTACTCATTGTTAGAACTTGTAAAGTGAGAAAGAGCACTCTCAGGAGCACTTTGAAAGGTAACTAGCTAGAGAGCAGGAGAAAGGTATTCCATTCTTCTAGTCTTATTGATCCTTTCATATAGTTTTCACCTCTAAACTAAATTAAAAGGCTTAGATTTTTGTGATAAAACTATGAAAAAGCAGGTATTCTTCTAAACTGTTGAGCATTACATTTTTTTTTGTTGGATATGAAGATACATAGCTTCAAATAGTATTAGAATGTAATAGTGTTAGTAAGCATAGAGAAACATCACAGCAGACAATATACGGCGTACAGTCATATAAGGATGTAACTTATGACTTGCTTTAATAACAGTTCAATATTGAATATTTAAACAAATACTGTAGAAAATTAAATTAATGCAAAGTAAACGTCCAAATAAAATGGTTAATGAAGTTACCAATTTTTCAGATACAGTAGAAACTAACTGAGAAACTTAGAAAATGCTGTAAGTTTTCCTATGTGTTTCTTGCAAACTATACTCCTATAAAAGAGTTCAGTTTAAACACAACCACACTTTCAAAGTTCAAACCAAAGAGCACACAGGAAATACCTAATTGTTAGAAATACCTAATGCTATCCCTGCTTCAAACTGATCATGTGTCTTCCAAGAAAAATGGTTTGTCCTGGAAGCAAATTGAAAAGTAGCAGACAGCTCATCTCATACTGTGTTTGACTGGGATTCAGCATCCATTGGTTTCATTGTGCCAAGCCAGGGTCTTAAGGCTGTGACAGAGTGGACATGAAAATGTTCACATCTATAATTTCTGTTGCCAAATTTATGCTGCTCCCTAATGTAGCCAGTTCAAATAATTGCTTATGCGGTTACAGAAAAATAAGTGCATAACTATTTGCATATAGATTGTGTATCTGCCAAAGTGAAAAACTTAAAAGAATAAAACTAGCAATTTCTTGTGTGCATATTGAGAGAGAGCCTTTCATTTAAAATACAGGCCTAGAAATTAGGTGGAGCATTGGTCTATTCTTTGTTTTGCTTTAAACTTTCTTTGTGACCTTGAATAAACAATATTGGACATTTTTTTTTCCATACAGAAAGTATGTGTGTGCAATCATAAATGTGCTGCTGCTCTAATTATGCCAAGTTTAAAACATAAGGTCCTTCCTTTTCTATTTTTCTTATGTAAAACAAGGTTAACATCACCTAATTTGCTTTGTAATAACTAGGATGGCATTGTGTTGATTCATTAGTTTAACTTTTTTGTGCAGTGCTTTGAAAACTGCACATTTTTTTGACAGTTATATATAATTATCATCAAAGGCAGGTAATTTTTCTTCCTTGATCTATCCTGCTGTATATTTATGCCGTTGTTTTTATCATGATATCAGGATAGCAAAAGGAATTTTTTTAACAAATATCTCTGGAATTGACAAGGAACTTCTGGGGTATTCAGGATGAAGGAGAAGTGCCCTGCTCCTGGACCAGGGTGCACATCGTGGACTGATTACACATCTGCAATAGGCCTGAGCAGGCACTATCTTCTGTCTTCCCCTGCCAGGTTTCTGTCCTATCTTACAAAGAAATATGACTACATGGTACAAAGTAAGCCATGGCAAACTTCAACAGGTGCATTTATTTCAACAGTCAGAAAACCAACATTTTGAAACACATCACGAGGTTCATCAATCCCATGGTTTAGGATGAATTTCTGGATAAAATACTCATGTCTACTTTTAGAGAACCCTGGTGAATAGTGGTGGACTGAGACTTTGAAGATGTGTGTTCTGTCTGGCAGAATTACTCTGAGTAAGATATTTTCCATCCCTGGCATTTTGGCAAAATGGACAAATACCAATGCAATTGGAGAACTGAATAATGAAAACCTCTATCAAATTATCATTAATGTCACTGTTATTGGTGAAGCTATTAGTTGAATTATGGGAGAAGAGCTAGAAATTCTGAGAGCTAGTGGATCTGCTGGAATTCCTGTACTCAACATGGAGCCACTAGATGAGGCTCCATACTGCAAAAGAAAAGTATAATGCACCAAAAACATACCCTACACCATGAAGAATGGGAGCTGTGGGATAGATTCCCCTGTTTTTCAAAGTTAGATTGTACCAGAGAAAGTGATATTGCTTGATAAAGATGTTGAATGTTAATATGAATGTGTGAAAAATTCTGGCCTTTCATTGTTAGTGCAGTTATTAAACCATATTTTTCTAATATGAAAAAAGAATTCAGGTTCTCAGTTAGTGTGCTAGAAAGACCTAAACTGCAGTTTTCTGTGGCACTTGTGTTGACTTTATCTAACTTACATTATAAATGTTCCCATATTTTTTGTCCTTGAAAAGCTTCAGGCATCAACTGTGTTTGTGACCTAAGTGTAATCTCAAACTTGCTTTCAATTATATCTAGCCCAAGAGGCCTGGACTATACAAGTCTAGGTTTGAAAACCTGAAAAAAAATTTGTTTTTATTTTTCCTGTTTGATACAAGTTATGTATAAGAGCCATTTCAGAACAAAACATTTGTCTCTAATATCTGGCAGTCTGGTATTTCAGTTTTTATGTACCAGCCCAGAAGCTTTGTTGAACTTGGAGATTATTGTTGTAATTATTATTTATAGCTTGTATTGCCACAATACCCTGGACAGTGCAGCTCCATTTCTGCTAGGTGCAGTACAAGAAAAACACAAAACAACCCCCCCCCAAAAAAAAAGATCCCAAAACCTGGTGTGACATAGCCATTTCATGATGCACTGGTTAATTTTTTTCCATATCCTACAAATTACACAGACATTGAGGATCCCTTGGAAGAGAATAAAATGCACAGTGATGATAGAAGAGAAGCTTTTAAATAGGTATGAAGTAGTATTTCTGTCTGTACAGAGTCTGTGAAACTTCACTTTAATTTGATTGGCCTCCTTTTTCAAATGAAATGTTGAGGTTTTCTCTGAAATTTTTTTACTGACTGATGTATAAAATAGGATATATTGTATTTCATAAAAGCTTTTTATGCTTGCCAAAGTAGATTGTACAAAACCTAACAGTAAATAGAGATAGTTTCATTCTGTCTTGGAGATAGAGCTCTAAGAAATTGGGTCCATCACTGTCATTTTTCTCAGGGATTCCTCTCATCTGTCACAACACAGTAGTTATGAAAAATGAAACCATAAATTCAATTTGTAGCTAATCTTTGGAGTAATTCCAGTGTGAATAATGCAGCAATTTGGATGCATGGTCAGTCAATTCTGTCTCTGATTTATTAGGATTTAAGAATTTTTTTCTTTCATTAATGATAATTACCCAAGAAGAGAAAATAATTTTTCAAAAATTATCTATCTTCACATCTGTGGCATCAGTTTTGAGAAAGACTGCAATGTTTTTTAAACTTATTATTGTAGGGGGGGGGAGGTTTTTACAAAAGATATATGAGGTATTTAAATTCTGAACTGTATCTCTTTACAGCACATGTGTGGACTGATCAGCACTGGTTTATGGCTGCTTTTATATGACTCCCATTAGAGCTAACATTTTGAATATCTCAGCATAAGGACACTGGGATTTGCTATTGATTTTCCACACTTCTTACACCTTGAAGATTGCATTAAAATACAGCTGAAGTAAGAGTGACATTTTTTCTTCCTGTTTAAAAGTCAAATTTATTATCTAGGACTTTTTCTACATATTAAATCCCCACTTTCTCTGATACATTATTTATGCATATTTTTTCTATAGCTTTCTTTCAGCTCTCAAGGTCTTCTCTTGATTTTAGCAGACAGTATCTCAAATACATACATACAGTAGATATTATCCATACTTTTGTGTCTGTTGCTAATGAGGGATGTTGGGACAAGGCCAGAGGGAAAACCGGCTCATTTAACATTGACTTTGAGCTTTCATAAAATTTTCTAGACATCTAGAGAAGTACTTCTGATAAAGAAAGGGCATTTAAAAACCTCTAGATGATCCAAGATGAATGTCTTGACTTACTGTGCCTTCAGTGCTTCCTGCCTCTCTCCAGTGCTGACGAAGGAATGGGGTACTTCAGGGGTCCCAGCTCTCAAGCCACGCAAAGAGCAGTGAACTAGTCAGTAAACACAAACAAAAAGATGCTGAAGAAGGCTTACCCCATGGGCAGAGTTTTTAATTATGTCAACTTGTTCCTTCATAGAATCAGAGAATCATGCAAAGACTTGTGTTGGAAAGGACCTTAAAGATCATTAAGTCCCAATCCCCCTGCCACAGGAGATGCCACCCACTAGATCAAGTTGGCTTGGGGGACTCTCTAACCTCACCTGGAACACTTCCAGGGATGGGAACATCTACAGTTTCTCTGGGAAACCATCTTCCAACCATGGATTCCTATTTTTACCAAAGTTGCACTTTTTTTTTCTTTGTTTCTTTGTTTATTAAAATGTTGTATGTTAAATGTACAGTTAATTTGCCTACTTTAGGTTTCAGAGCACCAGACTTTCAGCTTCAATGCCAGTCAAAATGCCTGGGGTGGAATCCAAAAATTTGTACATCCTGGTTTTCTAAAGTTAAGTGCGATGTTTCTATCCCAAAAGATGAAAAAATATATCCTTCCCTGAAAATGCTAGAGAAATCTAAGCAAGAGATCAGGTCCACTTGGGAAGTTTGTTTCACTGGAAGCAGTAATGCTGCATATGATTTGGCAGCATCTGCCAAGTGAAACATGCTTCCCATGTTATTAAATATTTTTTGTCTTTAAATGTTTTATTAACATTCTTGCAGCTTAACTTTTATTTAGCATAATATTTAGCTAATTTTAGATGAATTTTGCACCCTATAGAATAGATTTTGTATATACAAGGGGGAAAGAGGAAAAAAAGACAATTACCTATTTTCATACCTCTTTTACACTAGACTGTGAGCCTTTTAAAATAGATCTGTAAGACTGAGAACCTGGAAGTGGTTTTTGATTGCTGAAGAAAGTGTGTATTTGCCTACTTTGAGCGCATAATCTTTTTATACCTGTGAGGAAAGTTTAAATTGGCTTCACAGGAAATCCACACACTGACAACAATTTTCAAATTATCGTGTCATAAGCCTACTTTTATTTAAAAATAAAATACTTTTTAACGTTTTGTTTAAATGAGTTCTGTTATTTAGTTTCTATTTACTGAATCAATTTCCAAGAATATTCTTTTCTTACTATTTTTTTTTACAGATTTTTTTCATGCATGCTTTTCAGTCTTACTATCTACAGGTCTTTTTCATTTCCTCTCAGCTAAAGGTCAGTCTTTCTAAAGTCCTCTATGGGAGGGTGTTAGACAAAGCTATTTTGCTCAAGTGACACAACGCTGTACCTTCCAGCCTTTACAACTGATAGATTATCTGTAGTCTTCTTAATTTTGCAATTATGCTTGATAATAAATTCAGACTGTACCACAACTTCCTCCTTTACTTCAAAAACATCTTGGTGAAGCAGTATTCAATTTATAATTGGTCCATCAAAATAGTTTCCCTAAGCATGCCTATTTAAGAAATGAAAAAAACTCCATAATATTTATTTAGTTCCAGCCCTCTGAACATTTCAAATCTTTTCCCAGCTGCAGTGAAGCTGATGGTTAGTCTGTGAAGTGGGGCCATTTCTGAAGCCAGCTCGCCTCTTGACTATCAGAAACGGCAATCTGTCTTTTCTGCCTTCTGCTCCTATATCAAGGACTTCTGATGACTTCTTTTGTCTTCTGTGAATATCCACTCACCTTGCCAAACATGGTGCTGTAAGACAGCCATGCATGTGCAATAGGAGAAGTTTAGGCTGGGTTCATCAGGCTTGTTGGGATGGTGCTGTGAGCATTCATCTAGCAGCTCAGTGGACTTCCATGTGGAGTCCAAGGCTGCATATGATATTGGACATATGGGCAGGTGTGATGCCTGTGGTAGAATCTGGTCCTGATGTGCTGGGACAAATGGATCTGCACAGATTAACCAGCAGTTCTCTTCTAAACACTTCTAAACTCCATCTAAGCAGAGAGTGGGAGCTGGAAGCAGGGTAACCTTGCTCTGGAGTATCAAGGCAGGTGATATATTACAAAGCCAATCTACTAAAAAATCTGAGCCTTGTGTTAGAGTTGTAAGTGAAAATAAATGGAAGGAAAAGGAAGATACAGCACAATGTTTTTCAGTACTTTCCTCAATATATGTCCCTGCTAGGTCCCTGCTTTTTTCTGTTTTAAAACATTTTTAAAAAATCCAGCAAGCTCTATGGCAAACTACCTTGTAAGAAATCACTGAAGCAGGGGATGAACTGCTCTTTTAGTTTCCTGCCAGTCTGTAAAGTCTGAACAGAATGCAGCATGCAATCTTGAATTTACAGTGACTTTGTGCATTGTGCTGGTTGCTAAATAACCTCAAATTACTTTAGGCAAATGCTTCTGGGAACATTACTCCTTTGTTCACTTATTTAGGGGCTTAAAGTCTTCATTAGTCAAGGGATAAATACATCTGTGGAAGTAATTTATCAAATTAGTACATGTGTCTTTGGGCTGCATTCTTTTGATTGGTTATCTTAACAATAACTTGAGGTGTACAGCCTAAGTGATATTTGCTTACAAAATATGATATTTCTGTAGACACAGTAGGCTTGAGATGGATTCACAGTGTGCATGAAATTACACGCAAAATTAAATTATGGATGGTAATGTGCGCATGGCATTCTCAGCTGAGTGTCTTTAAAGTGTAAAATACAAAATTACATGGTCTCTTTTATTCCAAACCACACATAAAGACTATTTTTGTACCTAGACATCATCAACTGATTGTTTTTAAGGAACTGGCACAAGTATTTCTATCCCTCCCTAGTATAAAGGGTCATTCAAACTTAGCATTTCAACTTTGCAAGATGTCCAGATTTTCAACTATTCTCTGAGCCTGTTCTAAAAAATTTAGTTGCCCCCAAAGCCATTTGTAAAGAAAATTTTATTTTTTTACAAAATTTCAGTTTGAAATTAAAATTACCATCAGAAATATGCTTTTCTTTTTGTATCTTTTTATTATTTGATAACACACAAACAGAATTACATGCTATGCTATGGTATACCAAGCTTGGTATACCAAGCAGAATCGGGGTGAGGTTAATTTCTCCTACATTTGAGTTGTAGACATCTAAATCAGAGGTAGCCATTTAGAATTGCTTTGAAATTGTTCTTATCTGGATCTCTGCTCCTCAAAGGTCTTCATGGGCTGTAGGAGCATGGCTGCTTCACCATCATCTTCACCAGGGGCCACAGGGGAATCTCTGCTCTGGTGCTGGAGCATTTCTTCCCTCTGCTTCTGCACTGATCTGGGTGTCTAAAGGGCTGTTCCTCTCATATGTTGTTGGTCCTCTGGTTTAAACTGCTCTTCTGCAGATTTTTCTTCTCCTTTGTAAATCTGTTACCCCAAGGGCACTGCCATCATCACTTATGATGAATTGGATTGGATTGGGCCGGTGGAGTGTTTGTCTTGGACACACCCAGCACTGGGGAAGCTTCTGACAGCTTTTCACAGAAGCCACCCCTGTAGCCCCCCATTACAAAAACCTTGTCACAAAACTCCAATGCAACAGCAAAGAAATGTCATATTCAGCACAGGAATTACAGGAGACTGTGATAGCTGCATAGATCCAGACTCTATGCCACCTATGCTGAGGCTGCTAAATTGAACCCCCAAAGAAAAATGAAGGAATGGTGCCCAACACAGCTTTCCATGAATAAAAATAAACAATGTTTTAAAGATAAAAAACTGCAAGCCTATAAATCCAGATTTTAGAGGCATCTGTCATGTCTGACTTCTTACTGCACAGACCAATCATGGAAGTATGCTCACTGTAAGAGCTGGAAATCAAGTTTCTGCTGTGCCATTAATGTAATTGCAACAGATGGAAGATTTTAGAACATGTTTTGCTTTAAATAACCATTTTTAAGAGTGGTGATAAAAAGAAATTAGAATGAGTTTGGAGAAGAGCTGCTAAGATGACCAAAGAGACAATGCACCCATCACCTGGAAGAAAATGTTTAAAACTTCTTAAGCTCAGAAAAAAATGCATCAAACAGGAGTAAGCAGCAAGGAAAATAAAGAAGAGCTACTTAACCTAAGAAATAATTTTGGCCTAAGTACAAGTGTATGTTAATTGGCTAGGAAAGAGTGAGTTCTAAGCTAGATGAGTCTTTTTTGATCAGAGTAATGATTTTTCAGAATATCATTCCAAGTGGTTGCCAAATGGGCTTGTGACATCAAAACTCCCTTCTCTTCTTGTCCAGAGGTTTAAAAACAGAAGATGATGAATTTATGAATCAGATAATTTCCTCTGATCAGCTGTGGTAGCAGGCAGTGAAATCTCTCTGCTGCTTTCTTGCAGCTAAGTGAAAGAGGGTCAGCATGGCATGGGTCATCCCCTCACTGATGAAGTTCAATCCCTTCCAAGTAGACTTTACATGGTGTGGCACTCTGTTTTGGCCTCATCTATCACCCATGTGATGTCCTTAGGAAAAAAGTACCTATGCTGTGTGAATTTGGATTTTTTTCGATTCAAAGGCACTTAAATTATGTGAAGACTGTATTCTCACCCAGAAGAGTGCTGTTATATTATAGCATGAAATAGGTATTTGCTGCACACCCAGGGTTTCACTGTGCTGTGCGTTGTACCTAAGAGTGCAAAGCCTGCTGAGCTATTTTAGTTAGACTTGCTTTTTGTTTAGTTATGCTTAATTTACAGACCACATTTCAAAGCTCAGTACCTCAGTGGGAAACAGATCAGTGAAAGAAAACTGAGAGCCTCCATATTTTTATTGATGACTGTCCATAGAGGACCTCATATTCTGTGGGGACTGTGTCAGTTCCAGGGGAACAGAGATGGAGGAAACCAAGTCTGGTACAATATAATCTACGTTGTCTCCCGGGATCTGATCCTGGCATGATGGCTATCCCAAGTGTTCCCTTGTCTTAAGAAGAAACTTTGAATAGCTGAGCAGATGAGAAAGGTAGCAGAGAAGCACTGTCAGTTATTATGGGTGCAGTGCTTGATCATGTTCCCCAACTGTCTTCTGTACAGCAGACAGTGTTAGTGTAATCTCCTGGGTGAGATAGATGTGTTTGTCCTCCATAGAGGCATGCTTGAGAAGTTCAAAACAAAGTTTAAAAGATGCAGGAACCTGAAAAGCATGGCAAATCTAAGGTGTACAGAAAATATTCCTAAAATAAAATATTGTAAGTAGAAAAATTAATCTTCTTAGACTTAATATTGTTGTGCCTGTTTAGTCACTACCAACTCTGCTGGTAAAAGAGGATCAGTCTAAAGAATTTTATGGATGCTTTAGTGAGATTGAGAATACTCCTTAAGACACGTATGAACTTCTCAATCATAGGTGTTGATTTTTACTGGATTTCAATGTTTCAACACTGTTTTTGGCAATAGAAGAGGCTATGAACTCTACTTTGATGGTAAACTGATTTTATTGCTTACATGTGATTGTTCCTTCCGTGAGGGGGAGCAGCATTCTGCTCCTTTCACTCAGGCAATTTAGTGTTGTGGGCACAATGCATATTAAAAAACCCTCTTGTGGCTTAAACTGGAATCTGGGAGCTCTGTGGGCTGGCCCTTTCTCTCATGATAACCTCTGTTCACACAGCTGGCATGTAACTTACCACAGATAACAACATGGGACAGTGCTAAACTCTGACAACTGGGTTTCCATCTTGTCTTTCTAAATTTATTTTAGCAAATATTAATTATATATAAGCTCTATCCATATATAATATATAATATATAGAGATTTAATTCAAAAGTAATCAGGGAATTAACATAATTAATTACACTTGTGCTATATTGTGGGTATGAAGGACATAAGAGGTTAGAAGAATGACTTTAATTTTGACAAGAGAGATAAGGCTTGTGTACAGTACTGTGAATCAAAACCTAGATGCAAAACCAATAATTGATTAGTGTGTTTAATATATGTGTGAGGACCAGAGATGGACGTGAACCAGACTATGTCACTTTTTTTCTGAAATAAGATCAACTTTTTTAAGGGAGAGAAAGGCTGAGAAGAAGAGGAATGGAAAGAAAAAATTTAACATTTGTGTGGCTAGAACTGATGAATGCATGAAAGTGCAAAACAGAAGAAACTTACATTTTGATGATAATAGTACCCAATTATTCCAATAATGAGTAAAGAATTATTGCATTAATAAAAATGGTTTCACAGAATGAATGGCTGCAGCCATTTGTTCAGTTGCCTGGATTGCATATGTTGCCACATACAGACTCAACATACTGAGGTGTATTAAAACTCTTAGTAATGTTGATGGTGTAACATAAAATTTGCTTTAAAACTCTGATGTTTTTCAAAAGGTTTGCTGGGGTTCATGAGCCTTTTGAATGAACTTTAACACAATTATGGGTTTGCAATGACATGATGAAAAATTTGTGATGCAATATGAAACACAGTAAAACTCCTTACTTTCAGAGGCAATTTTCAGCCAGGTAGCACCTAATACCTCCTGCGTGTTAGTGACATAAGCATATCACAGCCCTTTTGCCTTTGAGAATCTCTTCTTCTTCAAAAAAAAATGTTGTAATATAGAGTTTCTTTGTATCTCAGCTTTGAATGGCAGATTTTAATTAGTGTTTAGAGCATGTGAAATGTGACTTGGGGAATCTGCTATGTTCAGATTACAAATTCTGATTAATTTTATAAAAAACTGTTTCATTTGGTGCCACCATATGTGATGAGTCACCTAGAGCTGGCAGGATTCCTGACACATATTGCCTGTCCTGTCTGAAAGATATCACAAATCTTCCACAGCAAGATTGTTAGCATTAGGGAATGAGAAGTGGTAAAACAATGCTCATGCTAGGGAAAAGAGTTGGAAAAATCTGATTTGACAATGCTGTTGGAGGGAATGTGAATGGAAATACACTTTGGAACTCTACACAAGAATAAGGACCAAAGGGGTAAATGCAGGCTGCAAAAATAAAAGGGCAAAACAGTCACAGGAATTTTATTAAGCCATATCAGACTTAATGCACAGAGAGTTCCAGCTACCTTGAAAAAGATCTCCTACCACACATATGATGCAGATCATCACTCTATGATTTATTCAAAAAACCCCAAACACCTGAATGGGTATCAATGATTTAAACAAAAATAAAATATGAGAAGTGTGTTTTGCTTTGTTTATTTGGGTTTGTTTTTTTTTTTTTTCCCCAGCAGCTACATCCAAATTTTTTTTCCTGTGCTTCACACTTGGACACAAATCTGATCATACAGATACAAGGTCAGATTCAATCCAATGGAAAGCTGACTAGGCTGGGGAATGTGTGTAAATAAATCAGGATTCTAGAGAAGTTAAAAGATGAAAGATTCAGGAAGTTACACTTTTGAACTTGAAAGCATATTTATGTAAATCTGAAATTTACTCAGAATTTCTCAGTATTCTGATGTAAAATAAGATATTTACTGGTATGTCTGGAAGTACAAACACACACACATATTTCCTAAACTGTCTGATTTGCCGTGATCAGTTTTACAGAATTTGGCAGTTTGTGTGGTATGTGTTCAACAGCCTTATGTGCTGGAGAATATGACCAACCCTATACACCTACAGAGATGTAGACACCTGTTAAGCATGAATATAGATGAAGAATTGCATTGTTGTGCTTCAAAATACAAAAGAATACCAGAGTAATAAATACTT
>VWZN01011806.1:2157-21505 GCA_013396955.1 Regulus satrapa | reverse complement strand
TTTTCCTTTTTTTCCTTTTAGCCTGGTTGCATTCTTTATGAAAAATTATCCTGATGTTACATAAAGCAAGACAGGAAATTATAGTAGAGTGCTGGCAGAATCTGGGACTTTCAGGCCTTTTTTAGTGCCTCAAAAATCAGTTCCTAAAACTGCTTACTGGACCTGCACTATCTTGAAGTGGATGTGACAGCACTCACACTGTCCTCCAGTGGAAACTGTTCTCCTGAACAAAAATAGATATTAAGTGGTGCAAGGAGGGTTTTGATTTATATCCCATAGTGAGTAGAAGAGTTAGACTCATAGAAATTTTTAGGCCAGAAAAGAGTCTTATGACCATTGAATTCAACTGTTAACCTAACACCGCCATGTCCACTGCTAAACCATGTTCCTGAGCACTGCAAGTGGAATTTGAAAAGAAGTGCTCTACATGACATATTCTGAAATTGTACAGTTGGTCTTAATTCTGTATGAAAATTGAAACAAAGTATTTTACAATTCTCTGAAGGAAATTTACTTTGAAGTTTTATTAGGTGGCTAAAAACAATTTGTTCCAAGAATATTCAGGCATTTAATTCTGAGGTTGACAATTTTTTCACTACAAAATAAAATAATACACAAATATAATATTCAAATTATGATAGATTTAAAGAAAAAAAAAAACCCAACTTTGATCTGCATACACTGTCAAAGGGAATCCAACCCTCTGGAGAATTTCCTTCCTTTTTTAATTTCCAAAATGAAATTCTGGGAAAACTGACATGATTTTACAGGGGTTTTGAAGATGCTGCATATTCAGATGGAGAATGGCTTGCTGGAAACATCCCTGAGCAGCTCTGGTAATAAGTTTATCCATGAAACATTTTCTGAACAGGCAATGTCTACTGAATTGAATTACTGTGTTTCCTTTATAATACACTGATCTTTAGATTCATTATTTCATTTGTTTACTTTCCTGTTTTATGGTTAAAGTGAAACTAATCAAGAAATAAGACCCAGGACAGACCACTATATTGACACGCAGTTTACATTTTCCTATTTGCAGATCTGTAAGCTTTTCAAAATTATGGCAAAAGAAAATTAACTGTTCTGTTGAAGGATGCTGGGAACTACTCTCAATCCCACCAGGGAAAAGTTATCTTTTGAAACATGAATTGACTTGAGTTTTTATTCTAAATAAGTCAGTTAGTAGAAATAGGAAAAAAAAAAATACCTGCCAAGAAATTATCTGTAAGACCAGCTGGTTCATTAAAAATAAATAAGTAAATAGATAAATAAATACATAAAAATTACCCATTCTGTCTCTGCAATATATCACAAAGGGGAGAGGAGATTATAAAGAGGAAAAGTAAAGTGATTACTTTGATTCATTAGAAGCTGTGCTTCAAGTAATTCTAACAAAATAAAAGCTACAAATTTCTCTTTCACCTAGGTATATTCTGAATATTTCAATTTTATGTTTTTGGAAAATGTATGGCTTTTCTGTATAACTATCTTTTTCATTGCCTTGGCAATGTAGAGCACGGAACTGGTAGGGGTAGAATATCGAAAATAATCATAGTGATCCTTACTCTGTCATAAATATCCTTGTGATAACACCAATTCCTGAGAATTTTCATCACTCACTGCTCAATTTTATTTTTTTTTTTGTCTTGCCTTTCACCCTACCACCCCCCTCAAACTACTCAGTGTTGTTTGGGCTACTCCCACTGCAGGCAGATAATAGTGAGCTTCAGATAGCAGGAGCACAGAGCAAGTGCAGTCTCTGTCCCTAAGACCTCTCAATCAGATGGGGTGCACAAGGACAAAATTCCACCTTGCTATTAGCAGCAGGTTTGGCTCATGTGTACTTAAATCACGATCCACTGTCTTCTGCCAGGACAAGGAGAATTTTGAGAAAGGACTTCCAGGAGATCATGGTTTTTGTATTTCTGTGTTCTGTGTAATCTGCAGAGCACCTGTATCTTGGGAATGTTGTGCAAAAAGGCTCAGTGAGATTAAGTGGTTGTCTACATAGGAAAGACATCTTAACTGAAATTATGCAAAGCTGCAATAAAGAGGAAAGGAATAATCCAATATCCACGTCCAAGATTGCACTTTGCTGGGGACAGAGGGGATTTCCACAAAAGGAAGGACTCCGTCTTTACACTAAGGGAGGAGAATCAATGGAATTGAGTGTTTAGGGAAGATTTGGTGTCCCCAGCTTGGGCATAAGACACCCCAACAAAATATGAATAATACAGGCTAGAAAAAAACAGATATAGTATGGCAATTGGATCAAAGAGTGGAGAGAATATATCTCAGGTTCACTTCAATCCTATCTATTCCTCATAAATCTGGGATCACCATTTTATGAGCTTGTGGGGCCAGAGGGAAGTCAGTTCTTCCAGCTGAATTACAGCTACTCATCACTGACTGGGCCTCCTGATACTCTCCAGATCCATTTGAAGGAAGTATGCACTTCAGATATGTAGTTACTTTCCAGTTTGGTTTCCTCTTTATAACCCAATTTTTTTCAAGTTTGGTTGTATTAAAGGTTTTCCAAACTGGATACAGGCATGGCATGTAACACTTGGCCGTGTGCCTTTCTCCTGCTCTGCATGTTGTCCTTCTAGCCCGAGGAGACACTCCCTACACTGCCTTTGCTGGTGCAGGCACAGTGGTGTGATTGCTCTGACAGCCAGAGCGACCTGGGGAGGCCAGACTTTTAGTTCCAGAGAGCCTCAGGAATAACCGATGGCTAAGCATGTGAAACACGTCGAGTCCAATAATCGCCGCACTGCTGCTGAGCTCTGTGAAAACACTGCCTCTTGCTGAAAGGCAGATTGCCTTTGACTGGCACAGGCTCATGGAAGAGCAGAGCCATTTCTCCCTCCAGGGACATCTGAATTTCATTTCTCTGAATGGGGCTTTCCCAAACAGGGGGATAAGGGATGTTGAATAAGGCCACCATGGGGTTGCTTGCATTCCTGCAGCAACTCATTTTCTTAATCTGCTCCTTGCCTCCCAAATGTGATAACATAGTAGCACTGCCATTTTCTGGACTGTTTTCATGAGGCCAGTGGCTGGAACAGCTAGCCAGGTCTCCTTATCTGTATGGACCTTTAGCAGCAACTTTAGTAATTCAGAATTATATGAGTCTTCTGAGACATATGTTAAGTATTTTCCTTTGGGATCCTTCAGAGCTGTATTATGCCTGTAAATTTTGCTAGGGACAGGGTAGAATAGCTTGTCTTCCTGTGGGATACTCCAGTCTGCATGTTGGATATCCATATGGTGTAAATACTGTTGCTCCATTGACTTCACAATAATTTCCTACTGAGACAGCTGCATCTCCTGGCTGTGTACAGCAAAAATTAAGACTTGAATGAGAAATATATGAGAGAAATTCAGCTTCTGTCAGAAGCAATATCAGTGGGCCAGGGAAAACAACTTGCAAGTTTGGAGTATAAGGGGATATTTATCCTCCCAAACCAGATACTTGTGACAGCAAAATTACTACAGTTAACAAGTTCAGTGCTTTGCTATATCTCAGCCTCTTATTTCTGGAATAAGCTTACTGGGCTGAAAATATTGTGTCAGCAAAGACTAGGGGGGCTGGGATTTCCCCCCCCCCGACCCCCCATCCTTATCTCTGGCTATGAAGCTTCTGTCTATTCTCACTGTATTATCCTTCTCTTGTCCCTTCTTATCAAGAAAATTTAGGTGATCTATGGTGGTCCACAGTGATCTTAGTTTAGTGCTAATAATGAGACTTGTTAGGAATATGTGCTTTTCCTAATTAAGATTAAGTAATGAGTACTCCAAACTGTGCACTGTCTTTAAGTTTAGTTGTGGCAGAAGTTCATGGTGCTAGTGTTTCTCTCTGCCACCTTTAACTATATGGCTACTAGTATCCTACAGGTCACCCTTACATTTCTTTAGCTTGGTCGTTTAGGTTATTTGCTCAAGTTTATAATTCTCACAGCTGTTTTCCTGGGATTAAATCACAATATATAGAAAAAATATCCTTTGCTTCTTAGAAGCACTCTTTGTTTTTTTCTAGTGGCCTTGATGCGTCTTTCTGACCTTCAAAACAGAGATGTATTCCTGATTTTTTTTTTTTTTTTTTNTTTTTTTTTTTTTTTGGTTCAGTGTTCAAACAACAAAAGTAATTTTGGTTCAACCTGAAAAGAAAATTTGTTTGGTTTCTTTTCTGCCAGCTCCTGAGAATCAGAACCAAAAATCATTTTAGATTGAAGGGAATATCTTGGTTGACTCCAGAAAATGTTGGATAAATTTTTTGCCACTTCAGTATTGCAGAGGGAATCTGGGAGCAAGTATTGAATTGACAAGAGAAATGAATTTTAAAAAGTGAATGTATCATTCTATATTCTTCTGTTTACCACCTTTCTCTTGTCTCTTCAATCCATATTGGGAGTCTCTTCAATCACTTTTGGGAAGTGCAAGCTGCAGGTTCAACTGCCCTCTCTCTCTGATTTTAAATATAGATTTTCTATCTCTCTAGCATGCCTATTGGTGCATTTCAGTCTCGCTTGCTGAAGCTGCTCCACTTTTTGTAAATAATTGAGTATTCATTTTGACAGACAGGGAAAAAATGTGAAAGCCTGGTTCTTTAATTTGCGGGTTATGACATTTTAGCTTCGAGATATGAAAGTCAGTTGAAGTCCTTGCTTCAGCAATGGTTTAACCACTTCTGCTGGTTACAGGGCTTTGGAAAGAAAGGTCACTCTGAGAAATATAGGAATCCCTGATGGTATGAGTACTTTTTTGGTAATAAGGGAGACTCGTCAAGCTCTGATGCACACCGGGAAGAGGAGAAATAGAATACAACTTCCTTCCCTCCAGCTGCAAGTGCTTCCATGAGGGGCAGTGACAGTCTGCGCTGCGTGGTTCTCATGAGGCTGCCAAAGTGTTTTGGTGAAGTTTATGAAATGTTATGCTGCTTTATCCAATCAAAAGTGCTTGTCTAAGCTGGGCTGAAACCACAGATGATTTCAGATGTTCCTAAATTCATATTTTGATGTAAAGAGACATCAAAGCAATGTCTAGTGTTAATTCAGAACTCTTAGATTTAACTTGATAGGATTTTTTTAGGTACTAGTGGAGTGAAGGAGAGTCTATATAAGGAAATTATCTACTTGGTGATGTTGTTTTCTATATGTGAATTTTTAAAAATCCAATTTCAGTCTTGTTAGTCCTCGAGACAGTCGTACTTTATAAATAGAAATAATAAATGTGATCACAAAATGCTTATAAGAACTTTGAAGATGTAAAGTGTTAAAAAACAAAGAAAAAAACAGAAAGAAGTTCTAAGTTCATGTCAAAGGAAAAGTGTCCAAAATGTTGACAGCTTGACAGTCATTTTCCATTCTAGGTGCTCTAGTAAGTGATATCCCAGACTTCCTTTTAAAGGCATACCAAGCCTTTAAATGATGAGTATGCATACCAGTGAATTAATTTAAAATAAGAAAAGGTCTTTAAAGTTGACAGATAACAAGCTCCTGAAAAATTATTTTTGCAATGAATAGCTCAATGCAAAATATTTTTAGGAGAACACGTTTGACACCTTGAAGACTGAGAAAGGCTGTGTGGGTCACTGTGTCCATTCACTATCAGTTATAGCAAATAATGGAATTATACTATTGAAGCCTGGTCCAGAGAATGCATGCTCACACATCCTGTCTTCCAACAATTCCTCCCAACCACCCTATAATAATTAAAGACTCAGATTATAACATTCCACAGCCCTTTTTCTGTGTTTTGCTCTTGAGAGACATCAGGACAACTACATCTTGGCATTGTTGCCTATGCTTCAGAATAAGGGAGAAACAGCAGTGGTTCCTAACAATTTAACCTGAGGGGAAAAAAAGCATTTTGAAATTTCATGGTCAATTTATGCCTGAGAATAGGACTAGAGACCTGAAAACACTACACTTACCTATATGGACCTTGTTTTATGACACCTTAGTTTATACATCTTCTATGCAAAATCCTACATTTGAGCTAGTCATAGAGACTTAAATGTCATTTAAATTAAAAGAAAGGACTTGGCTCAAACGTAAGCATCAGTACTGCAGGTCTACTCCAGCCATTTTAATTAAATTTATTTTTTGCCAGGATGCCCACCTAAGATTTCTGCCTGACAACTGAGACATCATTCTTAAAAATTCTTTGAACTATAAGTATGCTATCTTCATTAGATTTGCCTCTTTTATTGTTGCCTGTTCAGAGCACAGAAGGTTAGCAAGGCAATGGCAGGGTTTGCTTTACAGAACATTGATTCTGAGGAACTCTAAGGTAGTGGAAAAAGAAAAAAACTGAAGATAAAGAGAAGAAAACAGAAAGGGGAATAAACATTCAGCTGTGTATTATGTGACTTAAGATTATTGAGAAATAATAATAGTCTTGAAGCACAAAATGTACCATTTTGCTTTATTGCTGAGAAGTCACAAATTTATCTGCTTGAGAGTCTAAAAAGTCAATTCTTTAATGAACAAGAAACCCTGCTGGTGTTATGTTCTCTCCCTTGCTTCTCTACTGTTATATGCCAAGTTATATTAATAAACTGAGAATGTAATACAACACTATTTAAAATTTTGGAATTGTATTTTACTAAAGCTAATATTCAGAGGTTATTGAAAGAATGAGAAAGCAATTGTTTCAATTGCATTAAAGCAATAGTAATGTTAATTTCAACCTCTTTTTAAATTCTTGCCTTACCAGAACCCAATGCCAATCAAGAAAAAGTCATTAATCCAGTTAACAAGCATAACAACAGTTTTTCTTGTGGAATCAAGTAGGCAGAACTCTGCTACAAATTGTCCATTAGCCCAATACCCTCTGTCTTTTCCTGTGAAGAGCTTATGACTCTGCCTTGTAGAATATTTTTATGAATTAATGTCACAATGATCTGCTCTTTTCCTGTTATGCAACAGTGAAAAAAATGGTCTTTGGACTGTTTCACATGGTTTCTCTGAATTCTGTGAGCACAGAAAATATTTTTTTAATGTGCCTTTCAAGAAAAAAAAATAACAACAAAACACATCGAAACAAAGATGCAGAGAGGAGAGGAGAAGAAATTTGTCTCCTCACAAATCAGCCACCCATCTATTCTGGGCAACAGGGTATGGCTGAGGATGGTGCATTTGTTGAAAGGGTGATATTTTTCATGCCCTACAGGCACACAGGAGATGGGCCTCTTCTGCTGTATGGACAAGATTCATCAGGTTTATCATTCAGGTAAGGAATGTCACCTTAAAACTGAAAAATAAGGATATTTGAAAATACCTACTGGCTTTCAGTCAGAAATAGATTGCTATAAGTAGAAGTCACCTCTTAACCTTTTTCCTATGTTCTCACTTCTGGCAAAATTTTATCTAGTTTTTCCAATTTAGGCAATAAATCTTTAGAGATGTACTATTCATCATCTGCACATTTTTTTTTCATTATGAAAAGCAAGGACTTCTCAGACACACAAAGTGTTCCCTAATATCTACCATGATGTGGAAACACTTAACATTTTAACTGGAGATCAGAAAATATGGCCCCAGAATTTGATATTACTGATTTTCTCTTTCATAACATAACAGTTGCTTAAAACTGAGCATAAGCTGTAGGTAAATTGTTGGAAATAGTGGCTCAGCATTTGATAGAGTCACATATTCACATTTCCTTTAGGGGGGTCTTTCCCCCAAAGAGATTTGAATAATTGAGCTCTACTGGCAGGAAAACAATACTTAAATTCACATACAGATGTATATTCCCAGAGTGCAATATTCACCAAAGTGAGAAAATTAAATCAAGTCACATGCTCCACCAAATGTACCAATGCAGATCAGGTAGCAAGCACTATTTTGTATATCAAAGGCTCAGAGGGAAATGTTCAGGTTCAATCCATGAAAAAAAATATTTACCAAAATGATCAGATGATTTTGATTAACAAATAAACTGGAAAGTAGATTTGCTACTGGATATTCAGCAAGCAGAAAATGAGCTTACATTCAGCTGATGAATTATTCATTGTGAATTATTTGCTCAGTTCTAATAATTACAGCAGGGAAAAATTAATTAATGTTACAGCAAATACTTTAATTTTTATAATAAAAAGATTGATCATTGAAATGAGTCTCAAAAAAAGATTTCTAAATGAAAGAAAGAATGAGACATGATCAAGAATAATATGAAGCTTCAACCTGAATAAAATTTACACCTGCAAATAATTTTACACATCTGTAATCCCATATACTCATAGTTCAGTAGAGAACTTGGACATTTAAATGTTTTCCTAATTTCCTTTGCATTATGAGAAATGCCTTTTTCTTAACTATGTCTTATAGAGGTATTCAGAAGATGCTATTCTAGTTGTATTAAGTCCAGATTTAGTTTTAATTATTTACTACTAATTTTATTCTAATTTATTTTTTTCTTGCAGTCACAATCCTAGAAGCTTTATTGAATGGAGCTATTCCCAGAAATGAAGAAGCCACAAGATTAGTGTTGAAGTCAGTGAACTGACAGTATGGAGACTATCAAGAGACTGGTGACAGGAAACTTTTGCACTGGCATAAAAGGAATATTCTCATTCAATCTTAAAGGGAAATAATGGAAGACAATGACAGTGAAAGCTGCTTTATCTCTCCCACCCTCCTTTAAAAATTATTCAATTTTTAAAACAAAATATAGATTATGCTAGAGGAAGGATTTTCCATGTAGGAAGAGTTTTTAGGGGAATTTTATTTATTTTATTTATTATATCAATAGTGTTACAAATGGGTTATTCAGTTATAGAGATTAATTTATCAGCAAACATCTGTTTTGAGGCATTTACAACTTTCATTGAACCAAAAGCTGCTTTTCTATCAAAGTGAAAATTTTCACAGAGAAATGTGGCAATGAAATGTTTCATGTTTTCATGAAAATAAAGTGGCTTGTTTTTGGCATCAGGAGTTGTGAAACAACATATGTTTTAGAGGAAGAACTGTAATAATATTATATCAGTTTAGTTTGGCTTTGCTAAATTTTTATCAAGTGCCAAAGCTTTTCCTGACCAAGTATAAAAGAATCTCCTGAGAATTTCTGTAGGTTGTTTAAAACTTCAATATAAAATGCTTTCTGCTGCTGTAGGGTTGATTGAGAAGGATACATTTAATTCCTCCGCTATGTGGTTTAACTAACAGAAGTTCTATGCCATTATATGTTATTAAACTCATAATTTAAACCTGTGCTCCAAAAACACTTTGTGAAAACATGGGTTCCCATCAGCATCCAGCTGCTTTAGAGCTGAATATCTATTTTATGGTTATGACTCAACAGAGGGGAAGACAAGAGCAGCACCTGTCAACATGTGTATGCTGAAAGCACAAAAATAGAAAAAAAAGGTCACAAAAATTTAAAAATAGAAATAACAGAGAAATTAGAGATCCACTGTGCTGAGGAGACCGGCAATACCTAGCAAGAGGGTCTCTGGTCCAAAGATTTTTCCACTATGATATAATCCAAAATCACAGCATCATCATGAATTGAAGAGGCTCTGCAATGGAAAGCAGAGATAATAGGATCTTACAGGTCTTATTACACAAAATACTTACACGCCTGGTTTCCCAGGCTTATGTTTAAAAAGTGAAAAATATATAAGGAACAAGGGACATTAAATATGTCAGGATCCCTACTGGCTACCTGCCTAAATGTTAGTCAAAGTGCTTGTTAATGCAGCCTGAATTCAAAGAGATGCAAAGAGCTGCTTGAAATAAGAGTTCAAACAAATGTAAGGTAAAATGAGTTTCTACAGACTCCTTTTCCTTTTTCCTAGGGAAACTCTGGCCCTTGTGTCTGTCCAAATTTAGACTATGAGAATTTTTTTTATTTTTTTATTTTAATGTTTGTGTATTTCCTGGCTTCCGTCCCTCATGGAGCAATTAGCCTCATCTGTGTGCCCTGATACAGTTTCCCATGGCAGATCTCCACAGCAATCTCTGCAGTAGGTCAGACATCTGCTGAAGTAGCTTGCTTCTATGATTTCATTTAACCCTTTTCTTTGCTACATGAAAAGGACATACAGCAGAGCACCATGAGGACTCAGAAGCACTGGCATTAATTCCATCCGGAACAATTCTTTGTAGAGCCTCAGATGTGATGTTTTAATCCTCTGAGCCTCATTTACTAGATATGCCACATGGCAATTCCTGTTTTCAGTTTGAAGGTAGCATTTGGGATCAGCATCTCTTTTAGCCCTCTGCCTTCCCCCTCCCTGTTAGCCTCCTCTGTCAGCAACATCTGCCCTGCTGGATCCCCTCTATGCTCCTCTGAAGCATGTTGAAAGTATCTCTGCCTGTGTGCTACATTTCCCCTTTCACATATTTTCTCTCTCTCTCCTTTTTTTTNTCACTTTTTTTCTCTCTTTCCCTTTTTTTTTTTTTTTTTTCTTTTTTAAATGAAATTTTGTGTAGCCAGTGGCAGATGTTGGATCTTTAATTGGCAGTGGAATACTTCTCAAATAAGAGAATTGTGCCACATAGAAAATATCAATGTTTCCATAATATTGTGACTTGGCAAACAACATATTAGATTGGGAGGCTTTGTGACATCAGGTGCTGCAAATATTTCCTTTAATTTTCCTTAAAAATTGCAACTCAAGAAAGAAGATTTTTCAATCACAAAGCTACACATTCTATTAATATTCTCATTACAGTTCATACTACTTATTTATGGAGTGCTCACAAGTATGATAAATGCTGTATGGCTCTGCAGACCTTAGGAGCAAGCTTTAAATATGACAAGGCAAGTGAGACCTGAACAATAGGTGAATCAGTCAATTTCTTTTTGTATTAATTGGATCTGCAAGGAAAACTGAAAGAAGGGAAAAAAATCCCTCTACTATTCAAGTATCTCTAAAACTTCCACCGACTTTAATGGCATTAAAATTGAGGCTTTAAAGACAGCCTCATTCTCTTTGAGAAGCAATGACAATAATTTCTCACTAAGACTCTGTAAAACCTCCTGCTTATTTTTCATTTCTGTACCTTTTCTAGTAAGATTTCTGTGTCAGCTTCCCAAGCATGCCTAGTGGGGAAAGCCTGATTTTCACTTTCAGTGGATTGCTGATGCCTAACTAACAATAATAAAAGCAGTTTGTGTCCCTGAACCCTCTCAGAAGCATTGCAGCCTGAATTGGGTGTTATGCATTGCAGCTTGGCTTTTTGAAAGCATCCACGGAAACAGAGTACAGAGCCTTGTCAGCCGCTGTTCAATTCTTCAATTAAAACGTGAGCTGTCTCTTTTATAGTTCTGTGTTTTGTCTCCATTCCTTATTGCAGCACTTTTACCTGATGCAGGATATTTTAACACTTGCTTTCTGGCAGTCAGTTATATATTGAAGATTTTTTTGTCCTCTAGGAATGAGCTCTGTTGTTTTGATTGATTTTTTCACTCTTTTTATTACCTGCAAAATACTAGATTCTGAAAGTAATAGCAACCATCGTTAAATAGTATAGGAAATAAAAGATACTTCATTTGTCTTAAGGCTGTTTCAATCTCCTTTTCCCTTTCTACAGAGGGACATAAGTTTGTCTATGGCTTAGCAAGAAAAAAAAAAGGCAAAAAAAAAAAGCAAGCCTCTTTCAATGTAGAGGTTTTTTGTCCTTTAAAGGCAAGCTTGAAAGGCTATATATTGTCTGAAGAGAATAAGAAAAAAAAAAGTTAGGCTCCTAGAGTCTACTTTATTCTGCCCACTACATTTATTCCTGCTGTTAGCAGGATTAAAATTTACTACTAGAGAGAGGCATAAATAAAGACATGTTCTTGGAAAATATATGCAAATGTGAGCACACCTTTCAAAACCTAATTTGGCAGTTCAAATGCCTAAGTGCCTGAGCTAGAAGCTACTGTAAAATTGACTGCAAGGTGGAGAGAATGCATACAAAGTAAGCCAAAGGCAGAACAAGGCTGCAGTCCAGGTCCACAGAATACCAGTCCAGGATAGCATCCTCTAGGGTACATTGCTATATATTTGCCTTGGTTATGTTTGTGAGAGGGCATTTGTCTTTTCAGGATGAAAAAATTTGCTGGATGGGGAGCTGAATCTAGATTTTAGGACATAGTCCCCCTCTTAGGAGTTTTTCCCAGCTGTCCTTCCAACAGTGGTAAATAACCTTGCAGGATGAGCTATGGAAAAGTCAGATTGCTGCTGGGAGAGGAGAGAGACAAAGGGCTAAAGCTGCTTCTGGAAAGAGTGGGCAGCAGGTTGACAGCATAATTTTCCATGTCTGGTCCCAGGGGAGGAGGCTAACTGAAGGTGGGCTGTAGAATTTGTGTTTTAAATCCTCCAAAATCAATAGCCATTTCTGTATTCAGCACCAGTACTTCCAAGGCAGGTAATTTAATATGGCTCTGAATTCTTCCTGTATAAGTACCCTGGCCATGGATGTTTGAAAATTGCTTGGACTGTTGGTCCTTGACACACAACCTTGTTGGGAGCAGTTTCTCTGGTGATCACTTTAAATTGTACCCAGATAGTTAGCCCCCAGAGGGCTTAGGCGCACCTTTATCACACAGAGCTGGTCCTGGCATTCCATACCACTCCTGGGTCCTGCTGCTGGCCACTGGTAAGCAGAGATCTGAGAGAGGAAATGGTGTGGCGGCTGATATGCCCTGTTAAACAGGTGCTTGATCTCTTTTCTGTGCGCCTTGTGATGTTAAAGGCCAGGGTAATTTAGAACAGCCTGTGGAGTGCTCAGAAACAGGCCAAGGGAATGCCTTTCACAGAGCAACAGACCTTTCTGCACAACAGCCTCAACCTGTGCAATTTGATTGCACCTTAGGAACAAACCCTCTGAATGACAAGGGCAGTGACCTGAACCCGGATTAAAATAGACTGAAAGCTGGTTTTAATCCTCCCATTATTCCCTCTCAGAATGATTTCTACAGAGGGGCCAACCTGTGAAAAGTGTAGCTAGTTAGCATATATTTCATTCTTCCTTATGTGTTTATTTGCATTATTTTCCAGGCATATGAATGAAAGATGTGAATAATGTGGTTTGAATGCTTCAGTGACTGGGTCTTTTAAATAAAACCAAGAGGGGATTGATCAGTGTCACAAAAAAGCCAAAGAATCCCTTAAACAGCAGCTCACATAACTGTGGATTGCATAATTCAAAGCTATCCTGGGGCATCTTTAAATGATGCATAGATTTTGTTTTCTTACTTTACATTTTTGAGAGGAGAAAGTTAGATGGAAGTTTGTCATTGAGCACAGTAGCACTGAGAGATGCAAATCGTTTCCTTGGAAGAGAAGATGCCCACCCATGCCTGTGTGCTGTCTAAAGCAGGGAGGGTGGGGGAATCAGCTCAGCTCTGTTCAATGGGAGACGCTCCCTGAGCATCACTTTCTCCCCGGTCAATTAAGATACGGGTTGGAAAGGTATCAGATGGATACAAGCTGGCTTTTAAAGCCACTATCAGATATTGTTAGTGAGGATGGTATGAGCATCCCCGGTTTGCAAACCCAGTCGCTGTCTGATGCCGGAGGGCTGCTAGAGCCTCCCAGAGCCCTCCAAATGTTGTTCAGTGCAGCCAAACCCAGAATGCCAGGCATCAGATGGCACAAGGCAGCAGGTTTAGCGAGGAAATCCGGGATAACGATTTTATTTGTTCAGGACATCTCAGTTTTTTAAATTGGCAAATTAAGGCAACATAATTAGTTAACAACACACTGCATTTGCTCAGCCCGTGTGTCTGAAGAGCTGGCATCATTAAAATAACACCTGTGGATTATATCTAATTACCGGGTTTTTTTTGAGGCAGAGGTATACATTTTAATTTTCTGCCTTTTAAAACTGAAGTCAGAGTTTAACAAGTTGGTATTTATAAGAGAGGAGATTTTAATTTGTGACGCGTGCAGCGGGCTGGTTGTTGGGTTTCTTTTTCCCCCCAACAGCCACAAGGTGGCACAGCCCGCCCGCAGTTCGCCCCGAGCCGCGCCGGGGCCGGGATGGGGATGGGCATCGGGATGGGAACGGGGAGTGGGATTGAGATGGGCTTGGGCTGAGACCGGGGCTTGGTTCGGGGCCGCTGCAGCCAGGCGGAGAGTCGTGTGAAAACAAGCACAAGTGGCCAGCGTGAAAAAGGGTGATAGAGGCAAGAAGACCCCTCCAGGTACGGTGCTGGGCTACCTTCATGACTCTCACTTGCAAACCTAGGTGGAAATTGCTCGATGTAGAGAAATAAAACGTTCTTGTAAGTGGTAGTGTTAGGAGAAGGTGTGCAGGGAGAAGGTGTCTGTGTGATCTTTCACCACTGTCCCAGCATGTTACATCTGGTGTTTGTGTGCCTGACTGGGCATGAAGTGTTCAGCCACTGTCTGGCTCTCTGCCAGCAGCTCCCTTTGCAGCTTCATTAGAGATATTGTAGGGTTTGGTAAGTTTTTGGGTGAAAAAAGTGGGGCACATCCCTCCCCTGTATCGCTCCCCCCAGTCTGTTGTGCACGGCATACACCTTCTTTGGCATACTGCATATTGCAGCAAAATAGTGCCAGTCATACAGGGATTGGTTCTGGAATGCCCTTTCTACAACCACATTGGGGCAGAGACTTGCTTTGTTTATGTTCAAGGCAGTGGCAAGTGTGCTTGCTGGCAGTGCTTAAACAACACATGGCTTTTCATAGTGAAGCCTAATTTTAAGTACACTTCAGTGATACACTGCCAATAGATTAGCACAGGGGATCCCACCAAATTATACCCTGTAGCTTATGATAAAATACATTTTCTAAAGCAACAAGCATTTGAAGAGAGAAGGGGATGGTGAATACACTTGTTTTATTACCCTTTTAAACAAAAAATATCCTTTCAAAGCATATAAAGGAGCTTGGCAAATGAACTGCTGGGAAAGACCAGATTCCCTGATGTGTTAGGGGACTGCTGCATGTGAGTGGGGTTATAGGTCCCCTGTGAAGCATGTCTTGAAAGAGATGCAAGGAATCACCTTTCTCTTCAACTACAGAGATTTTGGATGCAAGCAATCTCCTTTCTCCTCAAATACAGAGATATTATAAAAACTACTGCCTCTCTCTGCTGTCTTATCACAGTACAGTGGGTAGTTTGGAAGAAAGGAGTGATCAAGGCAAAGCTCTGGTCTCATGTAGCAGTATACGGTGCCCCTGGCTGGATCTTGCACAGAACCACCATGAAGGAGCTGTCAGGCAGGAGCTCTCAGAGAATTTCTGCATGGCAAATTGAAGTGGTGATTGAGTCACCGATAAACTGGTTGTCTTCCCTGAGGGCCTGGGGCTTACTGCCAGATTGAACGCCCAGTGTGTGTACAGCTGTCTTTCCCAAAAGAAGAAATAGGGTGTAACACTCCCACTTCTTCTTAGCTCCATCATTACAGCATTTCATCCTGTAGTTTCTGTTCCTGAAGGCTGTATTGCAGGTGGGTTAGGTCTGTCAGGTACAGGTAGCACAAAAAGAACTTGAAACCAAGGTTTTTTTTCTTCCTCAGAGATTTGGGGAAAAAGATGAGCTCAGAGCTTGTGTGCATCTACAGTGCAGCTGCTGACACAATTCCAGCATCTCTGCAAGTATCAAAAAGGTGGATGATTGGAGTCAAAGGACTGTGCCTGGCACATGTGTATCTACACCCTATGCAAGCCTCCCATTTCCAGGTAATGAAGTACCTTGAAGTGAGCTCAATCCACTGCTGATGCTGTGTTATTGGGCCGCTAAAGGTGACAAGATCCTATGGGACAGAAAACATAATTAATTTAGTATGGCCCAGGGTTTAACATACATTCTTCAGGGGTNTTTTTTTTTTCCTTCTAATGCAGTGACTCTTTCATATAGAGTATGTATTAAATTTTTGATACTCTATCATGGACATTTATGACAACACAGCAGGTGCTCAACAGGCATAAACCGGCAGGAATATCAGAGATATGTTCAGATGGAGAATGAATGAAGTCAGAAGCTGAAAATAGCACCACAACTTCCATAAGTGTGGGAGCAAGAATATAGGCAGGAGCTGCTGGCAGAGAAAGGACCCCCATCACAAAATACCATTTGTAACCTATTGTACTTGGTTTGCACTCCCTCCCAAATGTTGCAATTGTAAAGAGTAAGACCTATTTAATAAAAAATGCCTGCAGTCATAAGCTGAATTTTAAACAACTTTTGGAATTTGCACAGGAAAATCAGTCACATAAAGGTTTTTTAACAGGAAGATTGGGGGTTAAAAAGTGACTGAGACTAAGCAGAAATAAAACAAAATGTTGAACTATATCACAATCAATCATTTCAATGTAATTGAACTCAGAAAATATACATTTCATCCTCCCATTTGAACACTGAAATTTTACTCATAAGGATGCCACTTAGAAGTAGTTGCATTTTACTGTGTATAGCTCCACGGTTTCACAGCACAACATACAGCTGTGTAATTAAGGCACTCTTTCCTTTTCATTTTGTTCAGCAGCCACACTAGTATTTTGTTTCTATGACTATAGGATTTCAGCCTGTATTTCTTGATCCTGAAGATAAACCATCCTGGGCAGTGCAAAGCGGTTAGACATAGATCAGTCAGAATTGAACAGGTTAGTTAGTTTCAAGTGATTGAGCTTTAAACAGCATTTGGATTATCCCATGCTAAAGCTCTCAAGTTGTAAATCACAGTGGTAAAACACAGTGAATCTTGAGGGTATATCATTTGCAAACCTTCCCTAATGATTTTAAAACCTCCCAAATGAATTGGTATATTGACACAACTCTGTCCACAGTGGGGAATATTTGTAGTTCAACAGCTATAAATCCTAGAATAGTTGAGTAATCTTCACTAAAACCAACTCAGTAAATGTTATATGTACTGCTGTGCATTTTCCAACCATATTAGCTCATTTAACAGCTCTAACAGATGCAGCTCTTTGCCATCTATTATTACTTTCTCCACTGGCAGGTTCACAGCAAGGGAAGCTGCAACTCTCCCGCTCTGTTCATGGATCAGGTACCAAATATTTGTGTAGGGACCCAGCTGCACACACTGGATGAAGGAACTGGGAGGTTTCTGCTCCAGCTCTGCTGGGGAGTATAGGCATAAGTTTTACGTAAAACTTATTGTTGATTCTCTGCCTCCCGAGAGTTCACCTTTTCTGACTTATTGAAGAAGACCCCTTCAGATATGGAGATCTTTTATTGGGATCTTTTCTTCTCAACACTGAATCCTTGCTCTAAGCATAATCTTGGAGGAAAATAAAATAATTCCATCATATCTTGACAGTTATTAATTTATGCTATCTACAGCTTGAGTACAAATAGGTACATCAGGAATATTGTCAGTATGAAAGAGATCAGGCTTTGATGGAAAAAGTGCAGATTTATGCTGGAGTCTAGGGTTCTCACAGTGCAGTATTAAGTTATGGTAGTGATATATGTTATATATGTATGTGTTATATGTTGATTGATTTAAAAGTGGCATTTGATATTCTTGTAGTGTAGCATACTACATGTTGCATGTAGCATACTGCAAAAGAACATTTCTTCTAATGAAATTACATACATTATTAAAGCTATGGACCTCAATATATATGAAACAGTGTAATAGTTCTAACTATTCGAGACATCTGTCTAAACAAACAAATAGAGAAATCTTGGGGATCTTTACTCAAGGAACTTCTTATGTTCCAAATGTAAGTCTTTCCTATTAAAAATGGTGATCTTGTTGATCCTTTGAACTTTAACATTTATAGAGATTGAATTAATACAGTAATAGCCTCATCAAACTTCCCTGTATTGTAATTACAAAGATCTGGTAGGGGTATATCCTTTCTCTAAACATTGTCACATCATTTTATGCTGATCCCTGATCCCACTTTCAATATATCTAGGATTACCGTACTGAACAGTACATAAAGCAAACATTACCTGCAATCAATACTATAAAGGCCTGTCTGAGTCAGCTGCAAGTGCACTTTAGAAACTGCCTCTTCTTAAATCACAGCATGGCACTGGAGATCAAACAAAGTGCTGAAGATGTTAGTCCCTGAATTTACATCTCAGGGTTTCACAAAAGGGCATTTACAGTGGAAGACCTGGAAAAAAAACCTGACATACCCTGCGCTTTAGGAGAAATGTCAAAGTCTGTTTATTCATCCTTTTGCTCAAATGACCTGATCGTCAAATCTCATTGAAGTTAATGAGGTTACTCAGGTTATAATAGGGTTTGAATTAAAAGTTATTAAAATAAGTGTAAATATTTCTATTTTACTAATGTGAAATTCCTCTCTAATCAATTACACGTCTCAAGTCCTCAAGATGTTGAGATTTAAGGGTATTATTGAAGTTTATGAATTGTTTTATGTTCTGAGAATATAGTGTCATTTCTTTTTTTGGCAATCTGTGATTGTTTTACCACATATCTGTGTAAATCAAAGCCATATATAAAGACAATTAGATATTCTCTATTATTAACTCACTACTGTTAAAAAATACAGAAAGTATTTCTCTTTCCTCTTCTCCTCCAGAACTATTCCTTAGCATTTTTCTTTACTACACAGGTAATAGCAAGAAATAAAATAAAACCTGATAATAGTATTTTTGAATTAAAAGATACAAATATCAAAAATATTGCTAAACAAAAAGGGAAAACTGGATAAACTTCTATTAAAAACTATGTGTAAATTTTTAAATGAATTGTGTATATGTTCACTGAGGACATATGTCCTAATTCAGGAGAAGGTTGCTTACACTCACACACTGAGGAGTACATGAAGTTCTAATGTTATTTAGCCCTGGTCAAAACATGGAAACTTCTTCATTTCAGACTGTGCATTGCAAAGTTGAAAGGGCAACATTATTTTTAGTGATGGAACTACCAGAAAACATTTGTTAGAGTGCTGTAAGCTAGTCTCTCTGGAGTTCCCCCTGAGAAGGGCTAAATCTGCATGACTAATATTCAGAGTGTAATTCCCTCCCCTGGGCAAGACTTCCCAATGCACTGGCATGCCTTTCTCTGGCTGTTGCTTTCAGTGGTGTCTTCTCCACTCCCTCTGCTCCTGAGGGAATAAAGCTTAGTGGAGGACAATAAAGGAAAAAGGATGTCAGCAGACTAAAACTTTCATGAGGAATATCAGGAGCCCAGATATATGCAGGTTTGTCTGCACCATTAAGAGAGAAAAAGCTCATTTAGGGTTGTTAAGATGGAATATTTTGGACTGCATTCTCAAAAAAACATATCTTTTGTGACAGTGATCATTATCTGTCGACCCATTCCTTTTTTGTTTTGTTTTTTTTTTTTTTTTTTTTTTTTTTTTTTGGCAATTTTGCCCCTACCATGGCAAAAAAAAAAAAAAAAAAAAAAAAAAAAAAAAAAA
>VWZN01011805.1:350792-407336 GCA_013396955.1 Regulus satrapa | reverse complement strand
GTGTTTTTTTTTTTTTTTTTTTTTTTTTTGTGAACGGTGGCCCTTTCTGCCAAGTTGAAGGACATCATGTGTCTTATATGTGGCTACTGTATCTGTTACACAAGCGACAGCACAGCAACAGTAGACTTATTTAATGTGTCTGATGTCAAATTTATTTTTAAAAAGCAGTGTAATTCATTACTGGTGCCAGCCCAGATATTTGCTATGGCCATCATCAACACTTGTGATACAGCTGTTGCTGCCATTGCACAGTGAGCTCCCCAGTTGGAGTATCAGGTAAAATTGAAGCAGGTTTTTCTTATTTGCAGTCAGAAGTCTACAGCATAACTACATAAATACAGCCTTCTGTTGGTACTTGTATTGTATAGTTGTTGGAATTAAGAATTTATGGTCAAACTGCTGTTTTAGGTCAAACTGTTTGTTGTTTGAGACTATATTTTCTCTCTAAGATACTCTTCTGCTGCAGGCTTTTATTTCTCCATTGATGTAGTTTCTGCTGATGTGTAGACTTTGTTTAAAAAGGTGGGACAATTCACCTAGTTCCTTGAAATACACTTTTTAAATAGCCAAGTCAGAAATAAGAGCATATGTGTAGTTTAATGGCTCAATTATGGCTTTCATTTTAAAATGCTACCTAGAATGTGTCTTTGTCTTATAGCTCTAAGAGGAATTACAGATCAGATAGAGGGTAGTAGATGGAGTAAAGCATATAACTGATGCATGACTGTAAGTATGTTTGTCACAGCCAAATTGATTACTGTAGCTGTCCTGGTCTAGTGTTTTGTCCTTTCTCAGACTTTGGTGCTTTTATATAAAACTAGCAAGTAACTTGCTCTGTATTTTCGCTTTTCCTTTGTTGTTCAGTGATGTGGTACAAATTAAGAAAGATTATCTGCTAAATGCCTCTTCTTTTAAGAGGGCCAATATTGTTGAACAGTGTGGGAATTTACAAAGTGCTGCCTTTCTCTGCCTCTGGGACTTTTCTCCCCTGTCTCCCCCATGAGAAATGGGAAAGAAAACATTTTTTGGTGAGGATATTAGTGTCACATTGGCATTTTAGAGTAGTCGGATTAAATGGTTGCTCTTGGAATTTGGAGTCCAGTATTCTGTCTGTTGTTACTGTGGGTACAGCAATTTGCTAAAGTAGCCACTTCTTCATGCTTTGCCAGTGACTAAATGTGCCTTCCACAGGTCCACCTGCCCACCTTATGTTAAACTGAATTCGTGCCCATTGACTGCTGGAACCTTTTATAGATGGAAAAGTAAAGAGGGCAGAGCATGGACTGAAGGGAATGAAGGTCTCAGAAATGTCACCCCCACCTTCACAGAAATATTGTTTTCTTTGTTCCCACCTTCACAGAATTGCATCCTTTGGGCATGGAAAATCATAGACTTTTTTTTCCTAAAACATCTGGGTGATAAATACCTGTTAGAGCCCAATGCTGACTCTGTGTGAGCTTAAACATAGTTTCATATTCTGACTTCTGTGCTCTTCTGTCTTCTTTTTTTTCTTCTTTGGAATATGGGTTTTCTCATTGATAAACCAGCAATTTTGAATGTGTTTAAAAGCAAGCTGGTGGAAACATTCATTTGTAAGTAAACTAAATCAACAGGAATGAAGATAGACCATGAGTTTAGTGAAAGAAAAAAAAAGCAAAAACCACCTCTGTAGCACAGTTAAATGCAGTTAAGCATTTTAAGCTTCTAATTCTGGATCCCTAAGATTTGCAATTATTTTATTGAGGAGCTTCATTTTATGGAATACTGTGAAGCAGGAGTTTAATGAAAGGAGTGTGGGGAAATCCTGTGGAAACTGACTGTTGAACTGCTCAAAGTGTAAGGATTTCGACTTGCTTTCTGTGTTGGTTCTTTAGTGAAATGCAAATTGAGTTAAGAATGAATGAACCTGTCCAACCCTGAGGGTTTCTGTGCTTTGCCTGGCTTAGGGGGCAGAGTTAGGAGTGGCCACATGAGTCTGTGCTGAGATCACTAGGCTGAAGACACCAGCTGTGCTATTATTAGGGGTTTTAAAGTCTATGGCAGATATTCTTAGACTCTGTTCCAGCCCCCACATATGGTGCGGTGGAATACATGGAAAAAGAAATTCTGACAAATTGTTTTCCCATTCAACAAACAGATTTTAATTTTTTTTCCCCTGTGTAGCTGGACAAGATATTTATGTTAACTTGAATGTATTAAAAACTAGTTTGAAGTATTTGAAACAAGGACAAAAGATGTATTAATGTGAGGATAAATACAAGTGCTTTCCTTAAAAAAGAGGACTTGAGAGTCCAGCTAGAACTAAAGTTTGGAAGTGCAAATACTTAAATGTTTTGCCGTTTAAGTATGTTTCCTAGCTTCCTTACCTGCTCTTTAGACAGGACCCTTGTTGGATAACTTTTTGTGTATGTATATAATGTGAAGCTGTACCTGCAAAGATTTTGAATGATAGTGATAAGACACAAGAGAAGATGTAATATACACAGAGCAAAGACATATTAATAATGAGATGAAAGCCTTTGAACAGAAGGATTGCTTATTAGGTTGTAGTGATACAGTACATTGCATGAAGAAAAGCATGTTTTTTTCTTTTTTTGTTGACATAAGAGTGTCTGTATCTTTTCTTGAATGTGTAATTTATTTTCCCTCTGGAAGTCACTTTACCAGTTTAAATACCCTCAAAGTATGTAAATCACAAGCTGCTCTGTGGAGTCTTGATATGCTCTGTGTTGTACAAAATGCAAAAGGGAGGTATCTGCCAGGAAGATGCAAGTCTGACTTAATGGCAGACCAAAAGTACATAAGGAGCTGAAGAATGCAAACTATTTATAATAGGTAACGAGTATGTTACCTATATCTCGTGTTACAGGTTTTTTGGCTATGGAAGTGTGTTGTTGCTAAGCAGAACAAGTGTTGAAACAATTCCCTGTAGCTCATCCTTTCCTTTTTGTCATCAAAGTATGTGGTGTTTGGTTTTTTTTTTTTTGGGGGGGGTTGGTTAAACTGGCTGAGGTGATGCATGAGTTGCCCTGTGTTTAGCATAAAGGGAAGAAAATGCAACACTTGAAGTTGATTATTTATGAATTTTTATGAGTCCATCTCTCAACTTCTGAACTCTACAAGGCAGCTCTCTCATACAGAGCTTTTTAGTATCAGTAAAGGGAAAAAGACCCAAATTAAGCAATCTAACATTACGGTTCTTAGAGAGGCTCTTTTGCATGTATTTTCTCTGTGCATATTTCTGGCTGGATGTTAGAAGTACAGACCATACCATTGATCAGAAAATCTGAGTACTCATTCTCTGCACTCATTCTGACACCAAGGAAACAGCGTGACTTAAAGGTGTTTGGTTTTTTCCTTCTTAAGTCAGCAAACTGGGATTTTAATCAAATGATCTGATGCACTTGTAAGTGCATACTGCTGATAAGGAATATGTCTCTAGATCTAGTCTGAATGTGATTTCTCCTCTTGATTTCCCTATCCCTGAACTGTTAATCTTTCTACCTTCTGGTAAGGGTGCTGTTTTAAACCATTGGAGAGCCAGGTAGTTCTCCAGACTCTTTGCACAATGTGGTCTAAAAGACCATACATTGCACTGTAGGGGGCAATGGGACATGACCCCAGAAGTCTGTGGTGGTTGATGTGAGTGAGTGCTGTTCTGCAGCTTATACCTGGTCATTTGAGAGTACTGCTCTGTGGTTGCACCCCAACTTAGCAGAAGTGTGTGCTGAAACTCGTGTGCTGATAGCTCAGGTTGATAGCAGTGAGTAATCGCTATTTGAGTATGATTGTGACAGTCCACACAGTCACATAGCTCCTGTGAAAAGAACAGTTTCTCCTGTGTTACTGTGATTACAGTGTGGGACCCAGAGAAAATTTAAGAGGATTAGTCATGGCATGTTGCATTAAGCCTGACTGCTTAATCAGAAGGATTTTTTTCCTGAAGATTGTATTGTTGGTGAAAGTGGGGAAAATTGGGCTCTTGATGCGATCCAGAGGCTTGTTTTGAAGTCTGGAGCAAGCAAAGTCCTAATGTGCTAACATGACTGGATAGAACATGTTTTTCTCAGGTAAGAGGTGAACTATCACATCTGCATGATGGAAGGAGACTGAGCTAAATGTGCTTGTGGTATTAAGCTTGCCTTCATCGGTGGCAGCCCTTGTTTGATTAGAATTGAGTATTTATATAGCTTCTTACAGTCTCAACTACTTTCTAACTGAAAAATAATTGCTTGGATTAAAGGGGTTGAGTCTTGCACAGCCTTGCACTGAGAGTATTAAGCTTGGGTCTGCTCCCTCCTCTTACCCCAGTTGTGAACTTTAGCAGCCTGTTCACTTCTCTGTGCATGAGGTGGGAGGAGAGAAGGAAGATTTGTTATAAATACATGGCAGGAATGCCTTTTCCTCTTCCAAGGATGTGCTTAGAGGAACCAGTTGTACTTGTTAAATCTTAACTTCCAGGGTGTCCTGCAATTCCAGTGATGCTATCAGTGATGTTGGTTCATGTACCTCTATTGGTAGAAAATGCTTCCATGCAATGAGTTTGAGCTGAAGAGTTGACAGTTATATTTTAATTTCTCTGTAACTCTACATTGCTTTAGACATATGGGTCCTCATGTGGGTGTGTATCTTTGTGAGTAGATGGAGCAAAACTCGTTCTCTCACTGAACATATGTTCTAAGTCTCCTCTGTGAGAATGTACAGGAGCCTGCTGGTCAGTTTCACTCCTTCAGCTTAATCAGTATATTGTAAATAGTGTGGGAAACTACCATGTTAGGGGTATGTGTGTAGTTTTTTTCTGAAGGTTCATTTTGCTAATTGTCAGGTTGATAGACAAATGCATATTCCTTGGGTGTACTGAAAATGGTCTGTGGATTTGTTTGTTTACTTAGTAATTTATTTTTTAAATAGTCCTCCCTTCCGCAAGCTTGAAGTTTCCTTTTTATTGCTGTCTTACAGTACTGGGCATGTTTCTGCTTCAAGTCAGCAGTAGGAAGAGAAATTTGTGTTCTAAAATGAGTGAAGTTCTGAAGAAGCAGATCTCCCACACTCTCTCCCTCGTCCTAGTTTAGAATTAGATCTCCTGGCCTAACAGGAAGGGGCTTGCATTTCTTGCTCATTTTCCAACTGTCAAGCAGAGCCTGTAGTCATGCTGAACAAAGCAGCAGCATTCCTGGATCATTTTAATGATGTATTCAGAACTCCAGTGCCTCCTGATTTAATGAGTACAGTGAATGTATTCACAACTAACAAGAGCGTGCTCATTAAACAGCAGTAAGTTAACTGTCCTATTCTCTTGTAGCAATCCAGTTCATAATTAAATGGTGCCAAATCTGAATAAGGCACTGGGCTGTCAAATGGAGAGGTTAGATGTTCTGTGGATATGTGTGGTTGGATGGGGTTGTTGGAGTATAAGTAATTTAGCTTAGCTTGTCCTACTGATAAGGATACTTTTCTTGGTGGAGACTTTAGTGTTTACAGCTTCCAACCAACCAAAAAGTTTAAACTTAAGCAGTCATAGTGTTAATTTAAATTATCTTTTAGATGGTAACTTTCAGTTCTATATTCTACTCCACTGCATTAGTACTACTGTTGTGTAAATCCAGAGTGTCACAGCTATACTAACTGGATTTACTAGATTGTAACTGAGGGCAGAATTGGACTTTTGGTTGACTTTATTGCTACATAAAATTAGTCTTAAGAATTCTGATGGTGAAGTGGTGACATTTGAAAAATGAAGAGATCAGTTTAGTGTTTTGGATTGGCAGAGGCAGGCTGAACAAAGATTAGGCTGCTTAGAGGCATACAGGAGTTTGTTGGAATTGTCTTCACTAATGTTAAGATATATAAATAGCAGCTGAGTCCTCACCTAAGTTATCTGCCCCCTAAAGCACACTTAATTTCTTTGTAGAATTGTGGGTGAAGGTGTAAATATTGAATTCTTATCTTTGCTTTTAATCTAATGTCTCTTCTGAAATATTTTGGTTTTAGCAGTTACAGCCAGTATTTAATAAAGGATTTGGAAGCAGAGGGAATCTGGACCTAAGGGAGGGACAGCATATGCATGCTGTCTGCTTTTCTACTGGGAACTTCCTGACACTGTCTTGGGGCCTTTTAGCATAATTGGGATGACACCCAGCCAGTTCTTGTTTCCAACCAGCTGACAATCTATTCAGTTTGTGCTGTCTGCCTTTCTTTAAACTGATGTCAGAAAAAAAGCCACGCAGTCTTTCGTACCTGTTTGCCATCTGGAAAATGAGGCTCCCACGTGGATAGGGGCAGATGTACTGAATGTTTGATGCAGCCTCTGCAGCTGCTGCCTCTTACCACAGGCTGGCTGTACCTGGCTCTGATCTCTGCTCCTCAGCCAGTCCCTGCAGGTCCCTGGCGTGGGCTCCTGTGCTGGTCTGTCAAATGGCTGCTAAGCTCTCCAATAATTCCTCTTTTCCCCAAGAGCCATTTTCATTCCTGTCCCACATGTAAGCATAACTGCTTGTCTTCTAGTCTGCCCTCTCATGCTGACACTAAATGGTAAAGGTTCCATTTAAATGTGGACTTCCTGCTTTGTTCACGCTAGTATATGTTGTAAAACCTAGGCAAGAGTTGGTTGATGTAATTCAAAGGAAGAAAATTTGCATGCTCCAGAGTTAGGAAGAACCTGTTATTTCCATCTTTAAATAAGAAGAATGACCTACAGTGGTTGATCCAAACTGGAAACCACTTGTTTACTTGACACATCCCATGGAGACACACTTGCAGCGACGAGTGTCTTGTGGAGTGGGCACACTGTGTGTAGAGAAGGAGGGCAGAGGTGGGGAGGAGACCTCTGGGTGTCTTTGGTTTGTTTTAGTCCTCAGTAAAACTTTATCTGCTGGTTATCTAGAACAGGTGAATTCAGCTGGTTGGCATTTTTGTGTAACTCACTGACGGAGGTGAGTTGGGTACTGTCATAGGAATACCATGCAAAACAGGGGCAGGGAAGGATCTTTCTACTTCTGCTTTCTACTTCTGCCCATAGGTTTGTTTGAGGTTTTTTTGGTTTGGGTTTTTTTTTTTGCTTTTGTTTTTGTTTTGTTTTGTTTTTTCTGTCTATGTGGTGCAGATTGGTAAAAGGCCTACGTGTTTTTCTTCAGTTGTGTGTTTCGTGGAGGGCCATGAGGATGGTGGTTGCTTTGCTTTTTGTTTTTCAGGATGTAGGACTGCCAGGACACAAAAGGAGTATTTGGGGAAAATGCTGCTTTTGTTTTAATCTTATTTATGAGGTTGAGTTACTTTTCACTTACTTTGATACTAGACCACAAATGTGCATTAGATGAGGAAGAAAGTAGACAGTTCCTGTTTTCCTTAAGCCTATTTTTGCCAAGTCTTAAATCTGTCTTATTCTGAACTTTGTCTGTATTTGGCTTAAATGTTTTTTTATATAAATTCTGGGCTTTGTATTTGGGTTACAGCTTTCTGACAGTAGCCATATAAATTTTGTACTTTTAAGATAGTTTACAATTTTGCCCACTTGCTCAGGGAATTATCTGCCCTTTCCTGACTATATCTGGGTATCTGAAAAGCTGAGACACATTCCAAGCTGAGAACATTCTAGTTCTGAGTAATAATCTATCTTGCCTACGTACAGTGTTTTCAGAGAAAAGCTGCAGGGGGAGGATTTCAGACTGAACACATACTTGCTTGTGTGGGTTTGAAAGGGCAGTATAGGGGATATCCTTCACCAGAAAAGTCATCCACGGTTTTCTCTGTAAACTTTTTTGGTTCATTATTTCAATTTGAATCTTAAAACTCACTGGGCCCAATACCAGTTGCTACAAAGGATAAACTTTTGTTGCCTTGCATTGGTAAAACAACACCAGTTACTAGCACAGGCAAATAACTCCTTCCTCCAGTCTCTCTCAATTATTTTTAAAGACAGTGATCTTTTCATTCCTTACCACCAAGCTAAGATGGTAGTGAAAATTATATTGCAAACTAGGAAAATAATTTGGAAATGTTGAATTAAAATACATTGTAGGTAAAGGAAATAAAAAATTTTTTGTGCTTTGCAATTTTGGCTTATGATAAAGGTGGCAGATTCTTCGGTTGGGGTGTTTTTCCCCATAGCAAATGAGCTATCAAAGAAACGTGTGCCAGACAGTAGATTTAAATTACTTGAAATAACTATGCTGTTCTGTTACAGAGCAGACAGTTTTGAGGATGTGCAGTGTCAGTAGATGGACGGTATAGGTCATACAGTGCTGGATTGGTGCTACTATGTTGATACAATGTTTTATGGGTAGGCAGGAGACAAGACACCTGGCCTTGAGTCTTGGAAGGTTGTATTGTACCAGCAAGGTGAGCTCATAAAGATCTGTGTGTAGATAGCCTATAGCTGTCTATATCTATATAAGATTTAGTTGCCAGTCAACTAGAGTTAAATCCTAATTTATCTTGTCCATTTTTAATGGTGGCATAGTGGCAGAGGATAAATAATTTTACTGCCAATTCATTCTTGATTATAGTGTCAGCAAATGTTCCTGCTGCTGAAGATTCGTAGGCAAGACAGATGGGAGATGGTAATTACATGGACTCATTGGAAAACCTAAAAGAAAGGTATTGGTTGAAAAATCCGTAGTTCCCGGAAAAACTGTTTTGCAACTTAACTTAATTAATGAAAACAAAAATTCACAAGCTACTTTATTACCCCCTATGATTTTGGGGAAACGTCTCTTGAAAAAAAAAACACTATTGTACAGAAAGGGTATGAATGGGAAGTCTCTCTTAGTTCTGAATATTGCTGGAAAGGAACATTTTTTTTCTCTGCAATTTCAGCCTTTAGAAGAGTACTTTATTGCCTTCCCTTGACAATGGAAAGTGCTGTATTTGCGTATGGCTGCAAATGTTTGTTCTGGGTTCTCTAACTGTTTGCTGAAGGTCTACTCCCATGTTTCTTTTCTTTCTTTTTTTTTTTTTTTTTTTTTTTTTTTTTTTTTTTTTTTTGGAAGGNNTTTTTTTGTTTTGCATTCTTTAGGAAGGAAGGAGACTTCTGTGCGAGAAAATTTTCTTAGTTTTTAGTTTAAATCTTCTTTCATTATCAGGCTCAAATTTAATTTATTTTACTGCAGGTGTTTCAATTCATGCTTATGATGAAATAGAAAAATGCACATGGGAATAGAATTATATTTGCAAATGTAAATCACCTCATCAAATCTGCCACTCACCATATGGTGAATTTCAGTCTGCTGTAGTCATAGCCTGATGCTTGGAACAGTTCTGCACTTTAGTATGTTAAAACTTGTAGTCAGGACTGTTGTGAAACAGGAAAGCAGTGGTGTGGAAGGGTGCTGGGAATACCTGCAGCTTCACTGATCAAGTAGATTATAGTTCATATATCCTAAAGCCTGATGTCATCCAGTCGTATAGTTATGCTCAGTTTGGAACTGAGGAATAATGGTAGAATCAGAATGGTTTGGGTTAGAAGGGACTTCTAAAAGCATATTTTTATTAGAGCAGAGTAGAGTTGCCAGCAGCTTAAAGCTTGATGCAATGGGAAGCACTGTAAGTAACCATTGATGTGAGTCTTTTGATTAATTACAATTGAACTTATAAAAACCTATTTAGTTAGTCATGATTGGGGAGGTGACTTCTAATAAGCAATATTGGATGAGAAATGTTAAAATTGTGTTATTCTTATATCTGAAGGAGCATCTGGTTTGAAATACTTTTTTCAGAGGGAGTTACATTTCATATCTACAAAGATTCAAAAGTTTATCCTTGGTGCAGGCTTGCCCCTGGAAGACAGTGTTTACGCATCCTTTGTTTTGATCCTTTGTTTTCAGTTAGATCAGTACACACAAAAAGATTGGTGCTTGGAGGTGGCTCCAATGGCAAACTTGTCCTTGATGTGAGAGGGAGCAGGAGGTTGGCTGAGAAGAACTGTCGTGGCTTGTCTTGGAGGAGAAGTTAGGAAAGGAAATTGTTTACAGTTTTCTTCAGGAATGATAAAGTATTTCCAGATTCTTAGAAATCTGTTGAGGTGACAGGTCATACCCTACATAAAAATGTCGTGTTGAGAAGAGCAGAGTTTGTGACTGGCCTTACCTTGACGGTTAGTTTAAGGAAAAAGAGGTTTAATTTGTTGGAGTATGTGTGTGATTACCACATGAGCTCATAGCTCTGTTCTCTCATGTTCTCACATATGCACAAGAAAGCCTTAGTCTTTTGAGATGTATGCAGTTTTAAAATATGGCTTTATTTTGCTCAGTAGATAAATTTTACTACTTTTGTGAAGACTGTTCCAGATGTTTAGAAGGAAAAATTTGCTACCATCTGTTTTGTCCAGAGGATTTTGTGTATAGTTGTCTATACAGCTTTGTTCTCAGTTAAAAAATTTTGGACCTGGTTGCAAATGTAGATGTTGTAATATGCATTTAAAAGATCAAGGTTTTAATGCAGCAGACCGAAAAGAGGAGTAACCTAACCGTGTTTGATTCAGTTTGGTAGTTTGTGTAACTGCTCTGCCAAGAGAGGGTGAGGAAACCTGTGCATGAGCCAATTACAGCTGCATTCAGATGACCTTACAGCATCAAGAACTGTTCATGTGAGGGACACACAAATAGAAGCAACACTTAAAGCAAGCCTGCTGGCCAAATGGTGCGATTCTGGCGGAGAAAAGGAGACACAAGAAAGGAAGAATGCTATGCAGATGATCAGGAGCAAAAGGAGTTGAGAACCAGGTACAGCAGGGGCTGTTAGCGGAGCTGTAGTGTCCCTCCCCCCCAGTAGTGCTTGTTGCTCTTAGAGCTGAGCTTTGACTGTAGTATGTATGCAGTGTGTATGCAGAGGCATCGCTGGCCATGTTTTAAATTAATTTAGACAAAAGAAAGGAACATGGCAAATGCTGCTTTAGTACTTTTCATTTTCTCTTACTCAGCAGTTTAGTTGAATGCCGTTTTTCAGCTATCGCACTGCACAGCACTGCCCGGTGTCTTTCTCAGATACTGCTGAGCTGAGCTGCTGTTGTGTTCTCAGATGGAGCTTTAGACTGGTGGGGCAGAGGTGCAGACTTATCCTTTGGTGTTCAAAAGTCAGTTAATGACAGTCTCCTCTGCTTCAGTGGGTCAAGGATCACTGTTTACTGTGGTTGCCTCCCTCCCTGCTTCCACGTCTAACGTTAATAAACTGGCACGTTATCTACCACAAGGAGTTGTTTTTTGAGAATAAGCCAGAAGGAATCTGAGCTAGTATTTTAAAGTTGCAGATAAAACTGCTCTGGGTGTCAGGTCTCTTAAGTTGTGGTATTACTGTTAAATATGTGCTATGTTGGAAACAGGCAGATCAGTGCAAGAGGAATTACTTGCACATTTTTCAGGCTTTCAGCTGCAGTTATTTGAGGTACTCATATTGTCCTATATTTGTAGGACAATTAATTTGTCACCAACTTCTGCTGGCAATCCTGATGTTAATATTTATATGCTATATGTATTAATCTTTGTATATACTGATAGGTAATTTGGTAGCTCTTAGCCTGTTTATCGAAGCATGCCATTAGTGCTGCATGTCTAATTGGTATCCTGGATTTCATTCTGTTAAAATGAAAGTTCATACAATATAAGGAGCTTAAACATGAGTGCTTCCTTTGAAACATGAGGACTTGGGCTAAGTTGTTCTCATTTTATTAAGCTTATTTTCTGGATGTGATTTGAGTTTGCTTTTCTTATCTGTATTTAAATTCAAAACCAGANATTGCTGTAATCAAACAAGGAGCAACTTCTTATAATTTGCTAAGTTCTTTTTGCTACTGCACAACTTGGATGTGTCTGAACTCCATGAAAAGAATGAGTATGCTTGGTGGAATTGTTTAAAAAAAAACAACCTTACAACTGCCTCTAATCAAGTTTAACTTCATTTTTCACACGCTCTGTTATAAAACCCATTTCAATTTCCAAAGTAGTTCAAAGGGCCTTTCTATCATTGGAAGTTTTTGAGCTTTGGAACGATGCACATAATAGCTGTCCTTTGCTCTGTGATTGACTTGAAGGAAGCCACATTTCTTTATGAAAAGCTTTGCATTTTAAATCTTTGTAAAAATACTTTGGATGTGGACTACCTGCAGTACCTAAAATCCTTAATACACTCAAATCTCAGTGCTACAGTTGTTTTCAGACTATTGTAAGAATGCAAAGGGAAGGAAACAACATGTTTTTGTAGTTTTTACCATCTCTGACATGACGTTGCAAAGTACAGGAATGTAATTGTAGTTGGGTAGAGACGGAGCTTGTATCAGGCAGAAAGAATACCTTTATTGTTGATTCCTTTTAATCCCACTTCTATCTCCACTGCTTAAGGTAGGATTATATTGCAACAGAATTGCACTTAAATGCTAGTAGAAGCCATGTCCTTAGGGAATAGACTAAAAAAAAAACCCTGAAGTGTTCTTGAGTGAAATACATCTGATGGGTTCTTCTTGTTCATTTCTGTATGGATCACTTCTTTTTTTCCTCTTGTAAATGCACATTTCACCTCCTGATAAAAAACATAAAGGTACAGTGAATACAATGAATTTTTCTCCCTGTTTACTTCACTTACCCACATTTGTTTTTTTCTTTAAGGTAAGTCTGTCTCCAGTAAGGTGCTTGTATTCATCACAAAGTGTTTCAGGATTTGTCCCCACTGTTTTTTGTTTATCTCTGAAATATAAGTATAGGGACCAATTTATAATACGTTTATTAGCCTTCCTAACTAGGACTTCTAGTTGGAATTATTCTTACACAATTCAAATATGAAGTTAAAGACTGAGTAGGATGTATGGCCTTTTAGAGCAGTACAGTTTGCCTTCAAGTCATCATGAGGCAGTTTCAGGAATTACTGGGAAAACCTGAGAATTAAAAGTGATAGGAATGTATCTCACCTTTTGGGTTCCATGTTGTTAGATTTTTAAGTACTGAAGCTATTTTCTCATCAACTGTGATATTTTTTTTTTGGTTTTTGATCCCACCTCATTCTGAAATCCTTTTTCTCTAAAAGAGATTAAATGTGCTTCCTGGTGTCATGTGAATTCTCACATAAAAGGTTTCATCAGAGAACCGGAAGTGAAGGTGGAAAAGGTAGCTGACAAAGAAACTTTCAATAGAGGAGATGCAGAAAGAATAGCTGCCTAGATAGGCTCTAAAAATCGTCTGAACTTTTAGCCACTCAAGAGCTAATTTAGTGGAAGACTGGCCTGAGAGGCTTAATATAGACAGCTCAGATATCCTGTGGAAGCTTTAATATAGACATGTATTGATATAAGAGACCTTGAGCTTATTTTTATTTGTTCCTGATCAGATTGTTTGTTTGCTTCCTTCTCTTAACCCCACTCTTTATTCTCAGGAAATGCAGGAAATTGTAGCTGTTGTTGCATGACTACACCTGACTGTACCAGGGAGAGTGAAGGAAAATTGGCCTTTTGATACTGGCACTTGTTTTGATTTGCTCAGCTTTCAGTGGAGCCTTCAGTAAACTTTTTTGGTGTTTCTCCTGATAACTTCTACTGGGAATAGGTGAAATAAGTAGTGACTCTGGTCAGGACATCCTGCTTGCCGAGAAGCGTTAGTGACTTCTGAAAGATGCAAGGTCACTGGGATTTCTACTCTTTTTCCTTTCTTTCTTTCTCTTTATGGCTCAGAACTAGTTTATTTGTATGTCTCCCAATATTGTAACTTCAAACAACAACAGCACAATTTTAACTTTTAACCAGGTTTTAACTCTGTTCAGAAAACTCCTTCTTTCTTGCCTGGTCATGTAAAAAACATCAGTAGGAAGGTCACAGTGCAACTGATCTGACTTGCCCCCTGATGGAAGGGTCATGGGAAAAACAAATGGATGAGTGGATTCCCTGTCTCTGCAGTAGCCATGGAAAGTTGTGCTTTGTTAAAATCTCCAGCAGGCTTAGGAATAAAAGTCACCCATACTCTTAAATATTTACTTAAAAAAAAAAAAAAGTTGTCAAGTATCACTTCAGGTCTTACCAGAAATTTATTTGAGATAAAATAATACTGTCAGTTTGGAAGCAACTGGAGATTTTCACTGTGTAAGAAAAAAATGTATCTGGAGTAGGTGGTGTTGATACCACTCTGAGTATTCCTAAAATTACAGTCCTTAATGCAGTCACCATTTATGACATGTCATTGTTCTTACAGATCTGTAATTTCATAACTGGTGAATTTAGTTTGGGAAGTAATGTTATGAAAGCAAGAGTGTTGTCCCCCATGTGAACAACTGCAATGCCTCCATAGCCTGACAAAGCCAGAGTAAGTAGGGTTGCCTTCATGTTCAAATACTTTTTAAACTGATGGTGAATGTTCTACTACTTAAGTTATCAGTGAACAAAGATAACCTCTATGAACCATATAGAATAAGGGGAAGAATAAGAGTCAGACCAAGGCTTTTAGTGGTTGGTTGCAGATCTTTTGCTGCCATGACACAAGAATCATGTCATTCATCCTTTTAAAAATCACTAGCGGTGAGTGGTAGAAGTGCAGAAGTTTGTGATCTTCACAGGGAGCACAGTTTTGTGTATGAAGTTCCTAAGTCTTGTTTTCTTCTGTGTCTTTGAGAGATGGCAAGTTGCTTTTGAATTAAAAAAAATCACAGAGTTTGTAAGATGAACAAGTGACTGGGATTTTTGGTGTTGAAGCACTCTTTCCATTTCATAAAGTGCCATTAAAATTATTCTCCCTTCTCAAGGCTTGATGGAAACATGCTTTGCATACCTTTTGGAGACTAACTGGCCTTTGATTCTTAGCTCAGGGCTTTGGATGGTAAAGGATTTAATGTGCATTTTTCTGTGGTGATCACAGCGTGGAGTGAAGCAGCAAAACCATAATGCAGGTATCTATACAGATGGGACCTGAGCAAGTCTTTTAATCCCCTGCCTGTTTTATAGCAGGAAAAAGAGCTTTGAATGTGGACAGCCTTCCACTTGCTTACAGAATGTTACATATGTTATTGCATCTTCATTCTGAAGACTTCCACAGAAACAACCGTGGAAGACTGCTGAATTGCAAAGCAGTATATATTTAAGTGTATTAAGTCCAAATTATCAATATATGATTCTAACATATTTATGTTTTACAGTAAGTATTGCTTATAATGCAAAACCGTCATCTTTCTGAGATTGCCTGTAAAATATCTGTCACCTGGGGGAAAAAAATATTTGTTCTGTCTGTTGTGGTCATGAATAGGCATGCAGTGAAGGCTTCCCTGCCTCAGCAACAATTCTTTAGCTTGCCTTTTCAGTCTCTTGTCATCAGACTGACCTGTGGATCTGTTACTAAGTTTGCAGAAAGGTTTTCCGCTGATAACGTGCATGTCTTATAGTTGAGAAGTTATTTTTAGCAGTCTGGTGAGAGTCTTAGAGTCACTGAGGGACAGAGCCCTGACAGAGATCTGGAAAAGGGAGCTGCCTGCCAATGGATTGGAATGGGAAAGGGGAAAATGGTACCTTTCATTCCTAACCATCTTTTTCTATTTTTGACTATGTTGTCCTTTCCTGGTAACTTGCAAAGAAGAGGCAGATTTACCAGGTTTGTAATATTATGTTTGGGCTGGGAATAATCTTTGTGTTACTGAGGCAAAATTGGTAAAATTGCATGAGTGGAAACTTCAGTTTTCACTATGATGATGTTCAAGGGCTGCCCGGATCCCAGCAGACACATATGAACTAGAGTGAATCTGAGAGGTGCTGTTCTTCACTTTGCCATAGTGGAAAGGCTCTGACCTGAGACAATTTGTATGAAGTTAGAGTTACATTAATCACTGTATTTGCTAATATGCCAGACCTTTTCCTGCCTGTGTAGTGCCCAAGAAAAGTTAATGCAGACAAGAGTGCCATTGAAAAAGCAAATAGTTTTAAATTGTGGAACCTTTAGTTTTATGATAATACTCAGCTACAAGCAGCTTTTTGATATTTAAAATTTGGTAAAACTCCTGTGAGGCTCAATTTGACCTATTTTATTCATAGAACTATTATGTAAAAAGATTGCTGAGGTAGAAGAATAGCAGAAAGCACAAGAGGGGGTCCACCAGTTTACATGCTTCTGTGGTGAAATATTTTACATGCTTATCTGCAGTTTTTTGCAGATGGCAGAATAGCTAGTGGGACTCAGCTAACTAAATAGCTGCGCTTTTCCTCTTTTCCAGCTTTTTCTTACTTTTAACGCGTATTTTGTTTTAGTGCTATAATCAAAGGTCACCCCCAGTCTTTCAGTTTCCACATGCACGGCAGAGCGATTGCGTTTTTTCTTGCATGTTTATCTTTGAAAAGAAAATCTGTGGGTGGAGAATTTAAAATGGGATTCAAGGTGGCTTGGGACTTCTCTAAATGACATACCTGGGAATGCTGCCACATAGTAGACGAGTTTCAGTGATGTGCATTTCATGGCTGTAGGACACCAAAGATGAAGTAAGGTAGGCTGTGACAGTTGCTACTGACAGTGTTCATAAAGTAACATTCCATGCAAGAGAAGATTTGCAGGCATGCTGAAGAGAATCCTTCTTTCCTATTACTGTTTTGGGGTAGGTTTTATATGTTCCACAATACTATTTCTTTATACTGGTGTAGTGTCATTTGTCTGGTATGAAAAGAACTTTTTCCTACTTGAAAAAAACTTTTTAGATATTTGTCTGTGTTTCCTTGGACTAGTCAGAATGGGTTCATGCTGAAAGTGATCTCTCTGTTTTGACTGGTAGGCATTGGTCCTGCCCACAGTATAGTGTGATGGCCAACTTTTGTGCTATACATGCAGTTGTGTGGATTTTTTGGGGCTTCATCCAGTGGAGCACTGTAGTGTCTGTATAGGATGTCTGTAGGAAAGTTTAGCATATGGCACTTCAGTTTTGCTGAGTTGGATATTTCCTGCCCACTGTCAGGTGGAACATATTATGTATTCTGGATAATTTGCAAACTTGCTTTGCTGAAGTTTGGTTTTATTTTTACAGCTATTTGTAACGTGTCTGAAGAGCACAGGCCATAATGGTTAGAACCTGGTGGCTGTGGTGGTGTCCCTTGTCTTGCAGCAAAGGGAATTGTGGTGAATGCAAACTGTACTGTGGTAGCTAAATAACAGTACTTGGTTTTGAAATACTTGGTTTTCAAGACTTAATAGCATATGTGTTTCTGCTGAGGGTGATGATTGTGTTCAATAACATAAAAGTAATGTGGTCAGTGTCTGCTCTAGCTGCCTTTAACTTTGCACTGTGAATGTCCTGGCAGCACTGTACAGGCTGTATCAGCTGCATGCATATTTGGACGAAGGGTAGAGCATGCTCAAATTCTCTTCTGCTTTCATCTGTAGGAATATACACTGCCACTGTGTACTAATGCACATTCTACCTTATTTTGACCCGATTTGTAAATAGGTGTATAAAGTCAAAGAACTGGGCAGAATAGATTAATATATCTTCAGTGACGTAATTGTGACACATAACTGCAAAATGAAACCTCTTATTGTGTGAGATTCAACTTGTACAAGGGGAAAGAGGAAAAATCTGTCAGAATTCAGAAATCTGCACCTAAACACCCTCCCAGAAGTCAAATGCACTGCAGCAAGCAGCAAGAAAACAGTAGTCTTTGTTCTAGCTGTGTGTTTGAGGTTTGTGTGGTTTCTTAATTACGCTATAAATTGATATCTCTGTATAGGGCCCTTTGAAAATGAACAACTTTGTTCTTCAGTACATTCAGGTCTGAACACAATGTAAAGATTGAGGAAGAATGGAAATCGATGAAATAGCACTATTATGCAAAAGTGGTTTGAGAACTTGAAAAAAAAAAAACAAACAACAAAACAAACCAAAAAACAACCCACAAAAAAACCCCCAGCATACTGCCAGTTCTTAAGTGATCTGTTGTCTGTGTCTGGACTCGTTTTACATTGTTCTTTCCTCCCTCACTGTAGATTTAGCGTGAATTATCAGAAATTAGTGGGATAACTGTAAAATACCAGTCTATTCCATATCAACGTAACTGTATGAGTGCTAATTTAGCAGTAGGATTCTGTGGCAGACCTTATGGGTGTATGCTGTGGTGTTTGTTTGGAGTTTCACGGTCTGCTCTGGCAGAACCAATCTTTTCCCTGACCCAGTCTGGCATGCTGTGCAAGTGATATTAGCCTAGAAAGTTGTGGATGCAAGTCAGGCTGCTGACCTTTTCCTCCTGCTTATTAATAAACCTTCATGTTTCTCCTGGTCAGTGCATAGAGCAAGGCTGGGGAAGAGCATTTCAGCAGCGTCCCACCCTGCCGAGAAGGTGGCAGCGTGCCTTTCTCGGGTTGCACGGATTCACTTTGGGCTGCGGGCTGGGGCTGTGCAGGCAGCTGCTGTGGCTGTCGGTGCCTGGGGAGTCTGCACTGAACAGCAGCTTTGAAGAAAGGGCACAAGTGGTGGAATTGCAAACCCTACCGCAGAAATCTGTCTCGAGAGAGAGAGAGGTCAGGGAAGGTTCTGGTGCTGCTTGTCGCTGCCAACACATTCACCCCAGAGAGGCTGTGCTAGACTTACTGCTCCTTGAAAGCTGGCTGCCTCTCTAAACTGCAGGACAGTGGCTTATTTTGGCCTTGACCTGTCAGTTGCTGGTGTTGGTGATGATGGAAGTTGACAAGGGAATTACTGCTAGGCTTGGGTCACGGGAAATTTATCTGTGCTTCCTGTTTTGGCCATGGAGATTACAACCTAAAGATGAATATTAATACGGTGTTTTTATTCAGTAATGTAAACTAGGTACATACATATTTTTTTCTTCCTTTTCTGTTTCCATGGTGAGGGACAGGTACGTGAAAACTGAGTCATGGGACCTTACAGAGACTTTAAAGTGCACAAAAGAGAAATGTAATATTGTAAAGAGGTTTTAAGGTGAGGCAGAATGTTCCACTGAGAAGAACAGAAGATGGTTTTGGTGGAAATTAGGGTCTTGCTGAACCCTGCATTTGGTACAGGTGTATAATAAACAGTGTATTTCTGAAAACCACATCTGGACCCAGAACAGCAAGGGCCCTAAGGGTGGTCTAGTGTAGCCACATCTCTACTATGCACTAGGAATAGCTACAATATTTAATTCCATGTATCCTGGGATAGGAAATACTGAAATTTTCACTTTAGAATAGAGTCTTGTGTTTTGCTTGAACTCTGCATGAACTGTCTGGGCTGCTATGTTCTTCTGACCAAAGAGATGACCAAGAATTTGTTAAATGAAACTGCAACTTATTTGGATGGGGCAAGTGATAGCTCAGAGGTTATCACTTATTGCCAATAATTACAATAATTTGCTATTATTTGGCATACTTTTTAATGTTATTTCAGCATTTCTTACTGAAAATTGTGTTTGAGACCAAACCCCCACACAGATACACTGTAATATTTCACCTTGCTTATGCTTAAAGCATGACTAAATTTAAATCAAAAGCTTTTCTATATGAACTGTAAAACAAGTTAAGTAGATTGACTTTGTTTCAAGGAATTCAGTGCCTAATTAGAATATAAAAGTATTTTTCTTAAGTTTATCTCTTTTAATTATGTGATATGCAGTACTCTGTACAGAAGTTCATTTTTTCCTTCCTCCACATTAAGTTGCAAGGAATTGCTCTCCAGACTTTCTTCAATAACAAGAACAGCTTCATAGTCTCTCTTGACAGTAAAAGAGATGTGATAAAGCTTTGAGGTCTGCTGTAAGAACATACTGGACAGAGAACTGAAAATTAGTGAAGGCTTAATAATGAAATTGAGGATGTGCTGTCTCCAAGCACTTCTTAATTTTACTGGCTTCAGTTGTCAAGTCTTGGTTTCTTTTTAACTTTCTTTAGCTCAAATAAGAGCTTATATATCAAGTGAGCAACCTGCACAGGGAATTTAAGAGTAGATAGACAAATCTCTTCCTTTCAGGAAATCCTGTGTTTATATTAAGGATTGTACTTGTTGGCCTTGCTTTCCATTTTACCTGTTGCTCTTGAAATCTGAATCTCCCACAACTCCCATGATGGAAGCTCACTTCTTAGTGGACAAACCGAAAATAAGAGTCTTTCAAATAGACAGACTATTTCTTTAGCTTTAGTGAAACTTTCCTATGATCTCAGAATGTATAATCTTCTTTAAATATAACCATGGGTACTTACAATTCAGAAGATGTTCCAGTCTTATTACAGTTATTTTGAGAAAACTGAGTATTGAGAATGATAACTTTCCTTGTGCTAGAGTATGTATGAGTCAAGGGAATTCTAATTGTGGTTCTGAGGCTGATAGAACCATTGCTCTGCCAAGTTAGGTCATGAAAAAAAAGACATTTTGAAGGAAGACATTTCCAAGCTTCATAATATATTTGTTTTGAGAGATGTTGTCTTTTAAACTGTGGATAGGTAACATTTGTGATTTTTAAAATACTTTTAACTGATCAAGAAAGTGCTTCAAATGCTGAGTTTTCCAACCTTGTAAAGCTACATGTTGTTCTCTGCACTTTTACACTTAGCATGTTGCTGTAATATTTTACTGAATCGGTTCAATTTCTTTTTATTGCCCAAGAAAGGGTTGCTTTTGATACTGTAGTGAAAAGTTCCACTTTTGGAGAAATTTCAGTCTTGCACACAAAGAACAAAATCCTTAACATATAAGAAGATTTGTCTAAGAACTGTTTTCCTCATGGGAAGCTGGCTGGGTTGCTTGCCTGAAGCTGTTGGTAGACTCTGATTGCTTTCTGACTGGGTGCTAAGATACAAATAAGTCATAAGGCACGCTGATACGTGGGGAACTGAATTGGCAGATGGTAGAGCAGGTCAGTTTGTCTAGTCCACTTACAGTAATTTTCCGTCTCAACAAAGATTTCCAATCGAGCAGGAGATGACAGGAGGCAGTTTGGTCAAATGCTTTCTTCCTGCCTGTGCCATGAATCTGCTAAGTGAGGTTCAGTGTCCAGGACTATCTGTTGAGCCTTTTGGAGAACATGTGCACACACAGAGGAATTTATCTAAGGACAGCTTCAGAAAGTGCCTTGTCTAATGGTTATCACAACTATTTTCTAAAGTCAGTTTCCAAATGGTCTGAAACCATTTGACCCATCTGTGCTGAGCGAATGCAAATTTCTGTTTTTGTGGTTCTCTGGGGAAAGCCACAATGCAAGATTTCAGCTTCAGTCTGTATCTAAGTAAGATAGATGCATTCTGTAAATGAAGCAAAACCTGATCTTGTGTTGTGTTTAATTTGTATTTCTATCTCCTGTCTTAAGTTCTTTTGTAGTTTTTCACTGTAAGGAGACTTTTTTTCTCTTTTGTTTTGTTTGGGGTTGGTGGGGTTTTTGTGCGTGTAAAGACTGTATCACATCTTTGCTCTTGCTGTCTTCATGTTGATTTCCCTTGAATTCTAAAAAACTCTGTTTTAAAATCTTTGCTTGTGTGACTTTGACTTTAATGGCACTAAGCCACGGAAAATTGGCTCAGTTTCCTAAAATTCCACAGTCTGTTGTTAAGATAAACATTTCTAGGTTCCCAAGAACACAGACACATATATATGGTACTATACTGATTACGCAGAGCAACCTTTAAGCAACAAATTCTTATTTTCCTATTTTATGCTTGATGTTTACACACAAGCATCAGAAGCAGAAAAATGACTTGACAGAATAATTGTGGCAGTTTTTAGACGACATTGTAGCCTTTTGAGAAGGGCTGTGAAATGGCTTTGTTTTGCTGCAGCCATTAGCCCCTTGGGGAGCTGGAGGGAAGCAGTCCTGCATTGGAATGGTGTGTGTTGAGATGCACCCTCATTAGTCAGGGGCACATGTCTCAGTGGCTAGGAAGGCCATGTGATTGGATTGTTGGTTGTTTAGGAACTTGTGGTCTTATGTCACTCCTCTTGGTACTTAAAGTGGCTTGTAAGGTTCAGATATCAACAAGTGTTGGAGATCTGGCTTTCTCTGGGCTGAAAAGGGCTGTGATCTGCATTCCTCCCAGCCCAAAGCTTTAGAGAGGGACTATAATTACAGAGCTCGTGACAGAGCTGCATTCAGTTCACTCGTGCCCTGTCAAACATAACAGTGTGCTTGAAAGCTTTGCTCCCATACACACCTAGCCAGGGGTGGCATAAGAAAATGGATATGACACCCAAGGGTATTTACAGCTAATTAAGAAATTGTGGGATAGGTTTTGAGAAACTCTGTGCACATTCAGGATTTTAAGGCAACCTTGAAGAATGGTGGAGGCTCTCACTGGATTGTGCCAGTTGCTTGAGCACGTGGGGAGGCTCGCTGCCAGGGAGTGAGGGCCAGTGATGCTAGTGAGCTGAATTAGTTAGCATCTTACTCAGACCAGGAATTGGTGATCTGACTGTCTTTGGAGGTAGGCTGCCCAGTAGTTGTCTTTGAAATTGTTTCTAGCAGCAACAGGATATTTAAATTTCTTAATTTCTGGGGGGGGAAGGATGTTCTTACTCAACAGATTGGGATTTTCATTTGTTTGTTCGTCTTTTTATATAATTATTCAACTTAACCCAAAACAATAAAATTAGTCTGAAAATGAGTGGATCAGGACACAAAAATTATGGTTTGTAGGTTTTGAATATTTTGAGTTTTGTGCTTGTTTTGTTGGTTTTTTTGTTGGTTTTGATTTTGGTTTGTTTGGTTGGTTTTGGGTTTTTTTTGGGCTGTTTGCAAAAAAATTTGTTCCTCTTATCCCTGCTCTCACAGACTGAGTGTAATAAAAAACAGTTAAGAAAAGCAGCAGACTTGTGTTATACGATATTTTATGCAAATATTTTTATAAGGTCAGCTAATAAAATTTGAAATGATGGCACTTTACTGTCCTATAAATAAGTACTTTTTAAAATTTAAAGTGTACCAACTCTGCATAGACTCTTAGAAGACATTGCACAGGGTGCAAAATGAGGAATTCCTCCTGTAACAGGAAGAACAGTAGTAATGCAAAACAAGATTAAAATCCCCCCCTCTTCCCCAGGTTTTAAACCACGATGAATATTTCATTTGAGCCAGTCTGTTCTTTGTTTAGAGTTACTTGACTAAAACTCTTGGCCCTAACTTGCCGGCAATTAGGACTATTGTATTTTTGATTAAACAGTAGTGTAGTGGTGGTGGGAAACCAGCATACTAGCATGGTCGTTTGGCTGTCTTCCCCTGCTCTTTAGTGTTGCCCTGAGGAACAAAGTATGGCTGGGCTGAATCATCAGGGGTTTAGCTTGGAGTGGAAACAGATTTTAATTTGAATATCTTTACCTACTGCCTGCTGTCTTAGGCCCAGCCATTTTTCAGTGAGTTCTTGAGGGGTTTGTTTTTTTTTTCCCCTGTACAAGTAGCTAGTTCATGTATGTGTAGTGCATTTGTGACTCTCTGCTCTGCTTCTGGGCAAGTGCTCTCACTGCTCCTTCCTGTGGATAGGAAGTGAGCTCAGCACTCAGGAGCAGAGACGGTGATGTTACCTCAGCTGGTGCTGTTCAGAGAGTTTGTGGTGATCAACAGCTCTCCCCAATTACCAGAAAGGTTGTACCCAAAACTCTCATTTGGAAGCCTTTGGGGTTTGTGGAGAAGTAAAGAAGTGGGGAGTTCCATTCTCTTGTGAAGAAATAAAGAGAACTTTTCATATTTTTCTTATCACTGTTCCCACCCATATTATTTGAGTACCTGGTTTGCTGTTGATGTAGTCATTTTCCCCATACCTGAACTCTGACAAATCTTTGATAAGTGCCTTTTTTAGTGGTACAAGGAGATATGCCGGTAGACATGGTGTTTATGTACCAAAACTGATGTTCTTGTATTCTAGCTTGTGGTCACTGTGTTTGAGGCTGGAGTCCAGACATACTAAATGTAACAGCAGCCTCATCCAAAATGATTTGGTGGGTTTTTTGTTTTGTTTTGCCTTTTTTTAAGTCATAAGATCTTATCTTCAGCAAGCATTTGTCCATGCCTTTTGGACCCATCTTGTAGTGATCTGCCTCAGTAAGCACTTTGCACACGCATGGGTGTGAAAAGAAAGTACATGTTTGGGGGTGTTTATACTTAGCACTGCCATACCTCTGAGCTTTCCTTTCTTTCTTCATTAATTCCTTGTTTGCCTGCATGTGCAGTTCTCATACACTCTGCACTGGTGGTGGTGGTTGAGCAGTTTCCCTTTCCAGGGCAGGTACACAGCGGAAGATCTCCCAGCCAGGAGCACCAGATATTGCAGGGAAGGGAAGGCACCATTTACATTTTTGCAGTTTTATTTGTTCACTGAGAGAAGGGGGATGGTGGGGAGGGCATGGTTTTTGGCCTATATTTAATAAAAGGAGAGGGAGCTGTAAAAAGCTCCCAGTGTAATGTGAGCCTTACACAAGGAAGAGCTATTTATAGATCCCTGCAATATTTGCCTGGAGGAACTTGAGAGCAGAGTGGGGCAGTGTTACATAAAGCTGGGTGAGAGCACACTTGTGCCCACACAGCTGTGAAGGTCAAACCCAGGGCTTGTCTTAGAGTAGGCTGCCACTCTCTCTTGCCCTGAAGGGAGAAGAGACTGATGGGCTCCTTATGAAGGCCAGTCCTAGTGGTGAGAAACTTTGGTTTGTGGAGAGCAGTGGTGTGGTTTTCTTTTAAGAGGCTTATTATTTGTGATGTTTTGGTTTCATTGTTTTTTGAGAAAGCATGACTGTCCTGATTGATGACTTAATGGTCAACTAAAGCTAAACAAGGTCACAGCAGCAGCTTTGGGGGAGTTCAAGCTGATCATGGTTATATTATGGTTTAAGCAGCTTTTTGGTTATTGCTGCTGCTATTCTGGCTTTGGTTCTTTAGTGGTGACTTTTTTTATTCTAAATGACATTACCATGCCACTGGCAGTTAACCAGGTATTGTTCTGGTTTTGGATGCCTTCATCAGCTTAGTACTTGCTTGTTATGAAGCTTTATAAAAACGATTTTAGAAATCCTTCAGATCTTTATCTTGAAAACATTTTTTATTGTTTCACAGACAGAAGAGGCTTTCTTAGGGAGGGCACATACCTTGAGAAGATCCTTCATAGTGTGCAGCATTAGCAATGGGTATTGATACTTTTCTGAAAGATTGCATTTGGCTGGGTCAAAGCATTCCTAACCCCACTAAGAAGGAGAAAAGCCAAAATCAACAACAAGCATGGAATATGATCTGAATGTATGACAATGCTAGGAAACTTAGGCAAAAATTTTGATTAAAAGGGCCTTGAATAGCTTTAAAATTTTGGATGAGTGTGTAATCTCTAGTCCAAGATGTTGGTCCCCTTAGTTTTTATTGCAAAATTATTGGAACTCTTGTAACATGAGAAATGCAGAATTCTGTAAAGTGTTTTGTGGTAATTCTATCACTTACCTATGATGCTTAGACTCTTTATGGCACTCGAGTTAGAGGTTTTAACTAAGCAGTCAGCATTCTGCATGTTTAAAAGGCAGCTTCTGAGCAGAAGCTAAACCCTATGGTTTGTAAGAGGATATATATATATATACACTAAAACAGATAATTAAAACAACTCAGTAAATTATTTGGGCTCAAATTCAGCCTTTATCTAAAAGTTGCACAGTTTTACGCATGTGTGTGTATGTGTAAAAGCCAAACCTGCAAGTGTTTTTTTCAAGGTCTGACAAAGTACATTTAAATGGAAGAAGGCGTTTTGACTGGCTTTTGAACCCACCCACTTATAGAAGAAATATAATATTTAAATTTTAAAAAACCAAACAAACAAACTTTTATTGATTCAAAATGTGGATTATGAAAGAAATATGGATTTGAATACTCAAAGCAATTCTAAGTTGCTTAAGTTCATTATTTTCCAAAACAGCAAGGGTAGGTGAACATTTAAATCTTTTTACAGTTGAGACAGACGNTGTTATGAAGCTTTATAAAAACTATTTTAGAAATCCTTCAGATCTTTATCTTGAAAACATTTTTTATTGTTTCACAGACAGAAGAGGCTTTCTTAGGGAGGGCACATACCTTGAGAAGATCCTTCATAGTGTACAGCATTAGCAATGGGTATTGATACTTTTCTGAAAGATTGCATTTGGCTGGGTCAAAGCATTCCTAACCCCACTAAGAAGGAGAAAAGCCAAAATCAACAACAAGCATGGAATATGATCTGAATGTATGACAATGCTAGGAAACTTAGGCAAAAATTTTGATTAAAAGGGCCTTGAATAGCTTTAAAATTTTGGATGAGTGTGTAATCTCTAGTCCAAGATGTTGGTCCCCTTAGTTTTTATTGCAAAATTATTGGAACTCTTGTAACATGAGAAATGCAGAATTCTGTAAAGTGTTTTGTGGTAATTCTATCACTTACCTATGATGCTTAGACTCTTTATGGCACTCGAGTTAGAGGTTTTAACTAAGCAGTCAGCATTCTGCATGTTTAAAAGGCAGCTTCTGAGCAGAAGCTAAACCCTATGGTTTGTAAGAGGATATATATATATATACACTAAAACAGATAATTAAAACAACTCAGTAAATTATTTGGGCTCAAATTCAGCCTTTATCTAAAAGTTGCACAGTTTTACGCATGTGTGTGTATGTGTAAAAGCCAAACCTGCAAGTGTTTTTTTCAAGGTCTGACAAAGTACATTTAAATGGAAGAAGGCGTTTTGACTGGCTTTTGAACCCACCCACTTATAGAAGAAATATAATATTTAAATTTTAAAAAACCAAACAAACAAACTTTTATTGATTCAAAATGTGGATTATGAAAGAAATATGGATTTGAATACTCAAAGCAATTCTAAGTTGCTTAAGTTCATTATTTTCCAAAACAGCAAGGGTAGGTGAACATTTAAATCTTTTTACAGTTGAGACAGACGTAAAAAGACTTACATAGCTTTGACTGGCTTCAGTGTCTACCTGGAGTATTTTGCATCTGCATAATTTTTTTTTGGTGGGGGATAGATCAGAACCTTGGGGATTCTTTTTAAACAGTCTAGTGAAACTTACCAGACTTAGTTTAAAACAGAGATGTTAGTAGATTTAAATTTTTTTTTTAACTTAGTAGGTGCAGAAAACAAGAAAGGATATTTCTGGTGGGACTCTTTCAAGTACATAAAAGGGTGGAATTTGCACATTCTAAAACCCTCTGATGCATTTAAGCAGAAGTTAGTACTTAGTAAATGAGAATTAGTGAATTAATAAATGAGAATACAGAATCAGGACTCTGAAGCTTCAGGCAGATGTGAAGAGTAGAAAGCTCTCTCAGTCCCTTGATATCTCGTAGTTCTGTCTAGATTAGCAACTGCTTTGGTCAGAGGGGGTGGGTGTCTAGATCAAAACATTGAAGGTTCATAAATCTTCATTTTACTGTTTTGAGTGGGTTACTTCAGATTATATTTAGCCTGTGATCTTGGGCTGATTGTCCCCACTTACCCATGCAGTTTGAAGCTTCTCGAAGGAAAAAATTTAATAGTTACATGCCAGATGCCTTGTTGGTGATGTAGCCCATGGAGCTACCTGAAGTTTCATGTCTCTACAAGACAGCAAGTAGCATATGAAGTGCATCTTACAGCAGAGTTTTCAGATTCTTACTCAAAAGGGAATTGGTTGTTCAAGAGCTGTAATGCAAAACCAGCCAGCTCACAGTAAATGGTTTTGCTTCTGCTCTAAACCAAACAGCATAGTTGTATTACATATGAGAGTATGCATAGCAAAAGGATGACCTGGAAGATTTTAGTCAGATGTTCTGGAAAGATATTTTTTCCCTCTGCTAAGGAAGTATTTCTTTAAATTGGCAGAAGTTCACAATGTCCCAGTTGCCATTTTAGACTATTGAATAAAAGTAGCATTTGAATTACAAAATCTGAGCTGGATAATTTAAAATGGTTCAAATCTTAATAATCACCAAAGGGTGCAGCATATGGCACTTGGGTAGCACATCAGGAATTCCAGATGTTTTGTGACTACAGTAAATTGCTGTTGGTACAATCCAAGGTGGTGGTAAGAATAATGTTGCAAAGTTATGGATAACTTATCAGCGTTGTTGGGCTCTAGCTAAGCACATGGTTGAATATCTCTGTATCTTCTGCTTTTGATGAAGGATTACTTAAAGTCATTTGTGTATTTAGGTTCAGAGTTAAGTTACGTTTAGTACTGAATGCAGAAAAACTTCATCTCAAATGACAGTGAAAAAGCAAGTGGTTTATTTTATTTGCTTTTATATTAAATTTGTAATGTATGAAACCCTTTCCCCACGAGACAAACTACAAACAAAAAATGAACTAATTTCTTTTCATGTCCAGAACCCAGAAATGGCTGACTTTTGTGGAGATTTTTCCCCCCTCTACTGCAAAACCATAAAATTTTGGCTCTTGTGTGATGTCAGTGTGTCTGTTAGCTTTGAACTGCATTGTTTAGATAACTGGCAAAGCTGGATTTTTTGGGTTTTTTTTTTGGTTTTTTTGTGGTTTTTTTGTTTGTTTTTTTTAAGTGGAGCACAGTGCTGACTAATCAGCTCAGTTCTTGACTTGCCTTTTGTAATCTGGGCTGCCACAGAAACACTACAGTCAGTACCCAAAGTACTTCTTCATCAAGTCTTGGTTATGTTGCAGTCATAGTTCAGTCTATTGTGTGGATATACTATTAGATTGCAGAGTTGTTGGCTGTGTGTAGAATTTAAGGTCCTGATATAGTAATCATGCCTGCACTGTTTTAGGCATGTTTTGGGTTAGACCAAAATCTGAGCATTCTACAGAGGTGGTGTGCAGGAGCAAATCTTTGTGCTTGTGTGATCACTCTAACAAAAAGTGCAAGGTTGGAATGATTGCCTTTCAACAAACAACAGACAAATACGGGTGTTTAAGAGTAGAATGACCGTTGTTTAAAATAAATAGATGATCAACTTTAGGGAATTTTGCTCTTTCAGCAAACAGTTTTACACTGAATAATTTAGTTCAAACATTCCAAATTAAATATTTCTTTAGTCCCACATCTGTCTATTGGCCTCAAACTGTCATTGTATTTAGACTGAGAGAAATGGTACAGCTTTTACCATACTGAGGAAAAAGCTTAATTATGTCATGTTAGGTAGGAGAGGAGTTATTTAAATCCTGTATGGAGGCTGCTTTTGACATTTGCAGTAGAAATAATGAAATGGATTGAATTTTCATTAAGAAAAGTTACAATCTGATTTACAAACTCTGCACTTGTTTGATATCAGATTAAGTACAAAACTAAAATAATTTATATCCTCGTTTTTATGTCACAAGGAGTAAATACCAAGGAGTTCTGTAAAAATGTGTACCATCTTGTTTATGAATATTGTATGTGTAGGTGACACTGACTAAAGAATAATATTAATGTTGTGTATTTCCTGGGGACAGTAGCTACCATGTCCATTTCTCTTCATTGCTGTTTTGACAATCTGGTAAATAGTGCTCAGTTGCAGTTTGTCATTTTCTGCAATAGGAAGACTTAGAAGTTTAAAGGACAAGTGTGCACTGTCTGGATTAGGTGGTGTAATATTTGCCTTGCAAGAGAGGCCATGCAAACAGTGCCTCTCTGGGTTGTAGAAGAGTGAACAATATTTCTCCCCTGTGTTTATGAAAACAGGATGTTTAGTAAGTCTGAAAGGAAGCAGACACATATATTTATGCTGGCTTTCTTTTCTCCGTGATGCAAGGTTTTAAGATCAAGGCAAATTCTCTTTCTTAAACCTGAACTTGGCTTTCTCATGTAAATGCTCCATGTGTTTCTGTGGTAGACCAGGCAGACTGACTGGTGTGGATTTGGGGGGGTTTAGCGTTTGTTCCTTCAAGCTTATTTTCTTCTAGTTTCCATAAATGCCAACAGTGAAACACTTTGTGGGAAGGAAGAGCATTGATGACTTTTGTTTTTGGATGTATATATCTATTTACTCTTAACAGAGCCAAGGGTTGGAGCAGAACTTACAGGAGGGAGAGAACTGGTTCTGTTGTACCTCAGTGGAGTGAATGTTAAGAGGTCAAACTCATTCAGCACAAACTTCTAAGACAAATTGGAATGTTATGTTCTGGCCAAAAGTATTTTTGGTGAGGACTCTGTGGGAGAGAGTCAGAAATGGTGGTCAGGTATGTCAGATGTTAGATGTAATTTGTTCAGAAAAGTTACAAGACCTTAAATTCCAAAACTCACTTGAAGGCTGCACACAAATCACACCTTGGTTATCAGTGTTATTTCATTCAGGAGTGTTGTTTTCTTACTGGCTTCCTGAGGTTGCTAAGGCAGGGCCTGGGGAAGAGGGCAAAAGAAGCTGAAAAGTTCTGTTGGTGGTTTTAGTTATTTAATCTTAGTCATGGCCTTGTTCATAACAACAGACTTATCAGTTTCCCAAAACAAATGTAATTCACAGATGTGTGGTAGCAGCTAAAACAAAATTTAGCCCATCTAATCAGTCAGTCTGTGCATTTCCAGTACTTTTTCTTGTTTATAACTTAAACTGTTTCTATCTTCAGTGCAGAGAGGAAAATTAAGATTTCCATTTTGATTCCAAATTCATTTGAGCAACTAATTTCTAGTATCGGTAATCTCCCTCTTGTTATTTCTCAAGAGCCACTTGAAAGGGGACCATTTAAAAAAGTAATCAGTACAAGTAACCCATTGTTCTTTCCAGTATGTACTGTGATAAGTGCAGGAATAATGGGTGCTCTGCAGGGGAACCATAACACTTTCTGTTGAAGCACTCAAGTGAAACTTTCTCTTCCTGCAGCTGCCATAGTAGAGTATAGTTTTTAGTAGAGTATGTTTAAATTTATCATTCAAGTTAGTATGTTTCTTTAGCTGTTACAGTCCTTACAAAATACAGTTTTTGAATCTGAGTGAGAGTATTTTCAGGTTAAATTAATTTTCAGTATATTTCAGGTGATACCATGCAGGAATACAAATGTATGTATTTGTAAGAGGAAAACTTAATGAAATGCTATTTTGTGTGTAAGGGTATTTTTTCCAAGTTTAGTTAATATTGCTCATCTGTTTTCTAGTTATGATATTCTGATTTCAGTGCAAATATATCCTTGTTGAGACTCTCTGAAAGGGGGAGAGAATTTTGCTTTTTTGTTCTTATGCCTGTGCTGAAGGGGAAGAATGGGTAGAGAAAAATGCTGCTGGTGCAGTGTTCCAGCCTTGTTGCAAGACTTTTCTGGAGCTTACTCCCAGAAGGTCTAAACACATGGTCTTTGTCTTGACAGTTTAGAGGCTGATATTTGAGTCTTGGAGTGAGTTTCTAGAAAAATTGTCATGTTTTGGTGGAGCAATAATGTTATTGACTAGAAATGCTAGAAAACAAGGTGCCAAAATACTAAGTGTAACTTGAATAGCAAATTAAGATTATCTGGACATGTTCCAGAGATTAAAGAGAGCCTTTTTCACACAGAGTTCTCAAGAAAACTGTTGTTCTGGTTCTCAGTGAAGCACTGAATATAATATGTTTTGTTGCTGCACTTGCATATGGACTTGCATCCACACCTGCTGCTTGCAAATCATTGCAGTTGTGTTTTCTTGCTGTCTGTCTTCCTGTTTTTTCCCCATGTTGTCTGGGTGTTCCTGTGTGTCTTGTTCTTCAGCTGCTGCTTATGCATTGTAACTATTACATGTATTTCATATACCTTTCAAGTCCTTTCCCAAGTCTGTTTTTCTGCAATCCCACAAAAATATTCCCCTTTCCTAGCAGTAGGGAGCATTTGCATCTTTATTTACACTGCTGATAACCAAGCCAGTACCATACTACCAGTTTTTGCAGTGCCTTTGGCTCCTTACCCAAAAGGATTGGTTAAGTTTTGGAAGAAATGTGTTCTTCTTCATTACCTCTCTGGCCAATTCCATCTTACTTGGGACATCAGCATCCAGCCTTGAGAGACTTCATTCCTCATTCTGAGGATGAGGCACTGGAGAGCAGCAGTGTGGTCAGTCCTTTAACCCAGGGCACCTTGAGTTTTGTTTTCTGTGTTCTCTGTAAAGGGAGTAGAAGTGCCAGCTGCCAGTCTGTCAGTGAGGGGCTGGGCTGTGGGGTGGAGAGAAAATCTAGGATGGTTATGGTATAAACCTCTAATCATTACTGTTTTGTTTGCTGTCAGTTGATTTCAAATTATGATTTTATTAAAGTGTCAGTAAGTGAACCAGGGAAGTTCAGCCTTGTTTGTATGACCTGGCTCCTACAGATGCTGGGTTACACAGAACTTTGGCCTGGCTGACATTAGAGAAAGTTGGTGAATGGGCCAAGGTGAATGGACTGCACTTACTGCAAGTTGGGGTAGGCAAAAATATGGATGTTTAATCAGCTGTTGGTAAAAAAACACAGTACAAGGACTGGCACTTGGCTACTGTGCAAGGTGCAGGGTGCACACAAGTGGGCAAAGTGCAGAGACAGGCAGCTGCTCTGTGAAGAGCATAGGGGTTTTAGTATATGCTGAATTTGTCAGCTTACACTAATGTTTAAGGAAAAGAAAGTCCACTGTCCTGATATACACTGTTTGGAATGGCTTGAATTGAACATTTGTTTCTTTCGTGTTCTGCAGACTTCTTGAAGCCAACTCTAGTGAAGGGAAGGACTTCCATCTGTGCCAGCCAGCCCCAGTCTCCAGCGCTGGTCCCCCTGATGGCACATTGTACAAGCCTGTGAAACCTGCCAAGCTGGACGCCACAGCTTTGCACGACTGCACTTTGGCTGCCACTGTGCCTCCCTCGGAGCTGTCGAACCATGCAGTCCTAGCCTGCGACACGGGCATTCACGAGGAGCACTATGTAAGCGAAGGCGTGGAAGATGATGTGCCAGACTGCAGAGAGTACAGAGATGCCTGCACCATTACTGGTAAGCAATCCAGTCCTTTACCTTGGTGAGCATGTGGAGGTGTCGAGTTAAGCTTCTGTTTTAAGCTCATGGTGGGGGTGTCTGCTTCATGGACGGTGCTGCCGCTGTTCTGCACATTTTTTCTTCTTTAAGAAGTGATCTCACAGGCACCAGGATTTTCAGTGAAAGCACTTTGTAGTATTTAAGGTCCTTGCAAATAGGCCAGACCAATGACAGCCATGAAGCCAGGTTACTGTATTTCTGTACTGGGGAAATGGAACGATTTGAAAGTTCATTTAGAATATAAACAAAGTCAGGGTTGAGGAGAAGGGAACACTGCGCTTTAAAGTTTATGGAATGCTTGTCCAAATGTTCAGCATAATTTAGATTTCTCTCTTCATGTGAGAATTGCTTTGTAGGAGAAAATGGATGGATGAAATAGGATCTAACATTTTTACTGTACATATTTTTGCTTTTCAAAGCCATTTAATTTTTTCACATTCGTTCTGGAACAGTAAAAGTTAATGTAATGGAATAGCTTCTTCATGCTTTTATGAAAGGTTGAATTCCTTATTATATATTCATACAAATAAATATGTGTTGAAGTAAATAAAAGTGGAATATGTGTTGAAGTATGGTATTTTAAATAGAATTAGAGTCTTACTGCTGTGGTCAGCTGACCCAATTTTTTTGTGTTTGAATAATCACTGTAACTCAGTTTAGTCATGGTTATGGCCATGAAATGACAAGCAGCTTCCATTGCAAATGCACAGTTTGTTGGCTGAGCTGTGAGACTTCTTTTAGCCTAACATGACCTCGTGAGTTCTAAGTCCTTTTGGGAATGTTTGAGGAGTCAGCTGAGTTTTTGGAAGGGAGAAATGCAGTGTTTGAAAAAACAGTAATAACACTAAGGCCGTTCTAATTGGCAGCCAGATAGTTTTCTCCTGGGTTACTTTCAGCCCTTTCTAGAATTGTCTTTAAATCAGAGAGCTAGCTAATGGTGACTGTCAGCAGCTGCTTTAGTAGAATGCCTTAGCTTAGCTCAGCCCAGCAGCTGTGTAGGTACTAAGGGCTGATATTCTGAAAAAAAGAAAGTAGAGAGGCAGATGTGCTCTCAAGTCCACCCTGATTTCTTTGCTAAGGCAAGCAGCAGAATTAGCGCTGCAGTTACTTTGTCAAGTATGCATCTACGTAAAATAAACCTTTAGTTTAAGCAAACTTACTTGCCATCCTTCCTTCCTTTTTTCATGGATTTAGAGCTCCTTAACTGGTTAGGTCAAAAATGGTCATCCTTTTGACTTCCATGTAGGTATTTTCTTGTCGGGTGGACTGGAAACTTCATATCACATAAATGCATTCCTGGGTAATATCACTCTGTTTTCCAGGCTCCCGTTGTAGGATCTTGCAATCTCTTCTGTTGGCTGGGGGCTGTCTTCCCATTAGCCTCTCTCCTCCCCCTCCCCTGTTAACAGGAATTCCACTTTGTTTATCTGTTTCTAACTACAAGCCAGGACAACCAACTTCTTTCATTAATCAAGATGCCTTCTTCATTATGGTTTCTTGAAGGGCAAGACAAACTCACTTTTTAACATTTAAAAAGTTTTTATTAAATGGAGGGCAGTGCATGTTCTTCCTACTTCACATTCCTTTGAGCCTGATATAGTTTCTGAATCTTTCTTCTTGCTTAGCTGTCAGCCAAATGTGGTTTACAGATTGGTCCTAAGTTGTTTTTATAAATGGATTTGCTATTCTGTGATCTCAGATTTGTAGTGTTTGTGACCTGAGGACAACATGACATGACTTGCAGTAGAAATAGCAGTGGTTTTGTTGATTGTTTTGTTAGTTGGGGATTTTTTTGGGCTTTTTTGGTGTTTGTAGATTTTTGAGTTTCAGGTTTTTGTTTTGTGTTTTAAAGGTGTCAGAGGGCATAGGCTGGAAGTAAGGAATTGGTCTCATATTCCCTCTGTAAAATCTTTATTAGTTTTGTGTGCAGGTAGTCAGTGTATACCCTTGAAACAAGCTGAAAGATAAATACTTGATTAAGTTATCAGGATTGTCAGAGACTTTAACATGAAGACTTTGTTTACTTCTGATTAGCAAGTTAGCAGTATTTGCATTTTTGAATTGTTTAGTGGGGAAAAAAATGGCTCATATCAGGTCTGCGTATACTATATGTTCTGATGCCATGCCTTGACTCACCCTAGAGTTCAAATTCAGCAGTCAGGGTAATCTATATTTTTTTTCGTCTTAAGTTAATGCTTGGACAGCCGATTGTCCAAGTTATCTGCAGAAATTCTTGCAAAGAATGACTGGAACACAGTTAAGAAAATAATGGGAAACTGAGGCGCAGTGTGATGTGGTGATGCTTTCTGGAATGCAGCAAGCTAATGGTAACTGGAGCTATCTCCGATATAGCTAATGGTAAATTATACGATGTGCACATTTTGCTTTTTAACTTTTCAAGACCATTGATGTGCCAAGAATTTTTAATGCTGCTTCCTTTTCTTTTTGTTACTGTTTTTGTTTCCTGTTGTGTTTGCTGGCAGTAGAGAGATACTTTGGCATTCTCTGTCAGCAGCACCGTCTTTCCTGCCTGGGACCCAAGAGCAGATTCAATGTGGCTGAGAGCCTTGCACATTCTGATTGTGCTAAGCCTGTATTCTTGGATATAGGGTTGGCTTAAACATTTCTTGTCCCCAAACCATCTCAGAGTTGTGCTTGAACAGATTTCTGTGGGAGTGCAACTGGAGGTATTTTAGGCAACTGGTCTGGATAGAATCCTTGCTGTGCTTTTGTGTCAGAGAGGAGATGAGAGTTACTTTTTAGTTAGGTCAAAACCTCTAATTGGTTCTATTGTGTGGCCTAAACATTCTATTGGCATAACAGAGGCAATAAGCACTGTAGGGCTGGGCCCAGGTGACAAAAACAGTGTAGTGAAAACTTTTGAGACAATGTCTGAGAAAGGGACAGCATTCTAAAAGCAACTTTCCCACTGAATTTGATAGTAAAGCGCCATTCTAAGCTCATAGGTGCTGCAAGTGAAGCTTTATGCAAGTAAATGCATTTGGATCTGTGCTGACTTCAGCACAGAAGGGCAAATGAAATAGGATAGTTGATCCATTGAAAAAAAATTGTTACTGATTGTTTTACGAGTTATTATGGAAATGGTGTTGGTGGACCACATACTTTATAAACACTAAACCTGAAAATTGGCTCAGCAGAAGTTGTAATAGATTTTTTTGCTTTGTAGTATTTCATTCTAGGTTTTGTTAGCAAGATTTAGGAGAAAAGATCAATGTAGCCTGACTTCAAGTTTTCTATTGCTATTGACTGTGGAGCTCCTGCAGGTAAATGGGCAGGAGACTCAAGCCATGAGTGTGATGTACAGTGGGGCTGCACTGTATGGAAGTGGTATGGTGCTGCTACATGTGGGGAGGCACCTGTTCTGTCCTAGCTGTTTTTCTTTCTTTTTAACTGTTCTTTCTCTTGCTCCTCTCATTCATCCCAGAATGCAGATAGGAATACGGATGTAGCACCATCTAGTGTTCCTTTTGCTAGAAAGAGAGTGAGGGAGTGGAAATAACTTCTCAAGGTCTGTCCGTCTTTTCTGTAATTGCAGTGCAGAACTGAATACTTTCAGTCAGATGTTGATGAAAACAGCAACTGGAGTTAGGAGTTTTCTTCTCTTAACACCACCACCACAACCATCACTACCCCCATTCCATTTTTTTATAGAGCAGGAAGGGCTGTAATCTTGACATGAAAAAGCAGAGCATCACTAAATTACTCAAGTAGTCCAAATTTCATGAATTACAAAATCCTCTTAGTCTGATTGCCTTTTTCTTATCTGTTAGCTGCTGTCAGACAAATCCTGTCCTCCTGGAAATGAGGAATACAGTGGGGATGGGAGTCTGAAATATCACTGGATATTGTGATAGCTTGTGATAGCTTTCTGACTGCCAGAATATTTTTGTGAGGCTTTTTGGTTGTGGTTTTTTTTTCCCCCCTCTTAAAATGCGCTTAACACAGTAGCCTCAGATATCATCAGTAAATTAACTTTGTCTGCTTTTGCATGTGTAAATACTCACTATTTGCACTGATTTTGGTATGGTGTACTTTGTAATTCAGGAGCTAACTGCTTAATATGCCATGTGGGTTTCCTTCATCCTTCTATGAAAAGGGAGAGCATGAATGGACTGCAATTTAAATTGCCCAGCTCCTTCACTAGTTTGCATAATTCATGTGTTCATTGTACTAATTACTCTAACTAAATGCATGTAGGAGTGTGTTTTCTGACTGCTCAGGACAATTTCCTGAGGGTTGTTGGATTACTGGGAAATGCTCTGTCGTAATAACCTATTCTGTGTCTTACTTTGTTTACAATTAACACAAGTATTTTTTTTTTTAAATTTCTAAAAACAAAGTTGCATTACTGGAGGGATCAAACCATGAAATGTCTTTTTTTTTCTCAAGCAGGAAGGTGTCAGTGAGAAGAGTTGGTATTGTTTGACCTTCCTTGGAGGTTGTGTAACTTGCAAGTTACTGCAGTGACTGCAGAGGAAGGAGTCATAACATCCAGAGAAACCAACTTTCTCTTGCTGTCAAGCCTCATTCACACAATCTCCTAGCAATGCTTGGGTGCAGAAAGTTTTCTCTGGGTTTTCATCCTCATTCAGGCTTTCAATATGTTCCATATGAAACAGAGATTCCGTTCTCTTCCACTAGATTACCATACTTCATGGCAACATCAGGCAATTTTGATAACTGGTGGTGGTCTGGCAACTTCTTTATATAATCACTTTATTTTAAAAGACATGCTTAGCGCCTCCCCAGAGTTTCCATTCCATTGTGTGTGTGTGTCCCCCAAGATGCATGTTTTTGTGTTAAAAGGCTGAATTTCTGTTCCTTTTGTTTCAAGTGTGATAAAGCATGATTACTCAGAATTAACTCCATAAGGATTTAAGACATACACAGGTTGTTGTGAGATTGCTTTGCTGTTGTTATGCAGGTGATGGGGAGAATGCTCTACCTGTGGCTGTCTTGTTCTATGTGTGTGTTACCACCAGAAGCCATGTGCTTGCTACTCTGGGTTCAACAGGGTGCTCTGGTTGGTTTTAATACCCTTTACAGACCTGCTGGTTGACTTCTAAGCTTTAAATGATTAAAAAAGTATTGAGAAAATATTAACGGTTTTGAATTGCTTCCCCATTATTTGAATCTCTCTTAATTCTGTTGGGGTTACCTTTCTTTTTGTGGAGCATAACTTTCTCTAGAATTTGCTTCCTTTTCTGTTCCTGGTTTGGGGTGGGACTTCCACATTTTTCTCAGTTTTGTCAATATGAGAGAAAATATGTTAAATATTGCTTTGTGGAGCTGGAATTCATAAGAAATTCTCTGCTGTGTTGGACCAACTGGCTCAGGACTGTTTCTGACTCCTGAAATGGCAGATACTGGATATGGACATCACGTACTCAAGCACTCTAAGTGGTCTACTCTCAGCAAAAGTACCTCCAGTGTTGGAACCTGTCCATAGCTTTTTCTTATCTGGATCTGCTGACTGTTTTACCCTGGAAGTTCTTGGTTGCTATTCCTGTGTGCAATGACACCAGTCTTGCAGTTTCTGTCAGTATTTGTCCTAGTTATGCAGGATTTTGGTGAATATCAGTTTTTCTTTCCCCTTATGAAGTTATCTTCATGATTTTGGAAAACCTTCATAGTTTTTATAGCCTGCTTACACTTCTCTCAGCTCTTAGTCTCTTTTTAAATAAAGCTATGAAAATGTTGATCCTTTCCTCAGTCCATTTACCTCATTGTAAGTTATTGTCATCAGTCCCACCCTTTAAGCTTGATCTAGTTTTGGTCTCTTCTCCCTCTTTCCAAACATTTCTGTAAGCAGCGATTGCTAAATGCTGAACAATCTTCCTTTCTCTATAAAGCCTTCTGAAAATGCCAGTCCTGTTAACAAGAGACAGCTCCTTCGGCATGACTGGAACAATTTTATGAGTCTGGTTGTATTTCTGTCCAGCATACTGACAAAATTATCTTATTCTCTGTATGTATTCTTTATGTATATATGATGCCTGCTGCATCATTGCCTCTATTTTGAATTTTCTGTCTGACTTTTGGTGCATTTTCAGTCAACTTCATGCAGATTCTCTCCCCCTCACATCCTCCTCACAGCTGCTTTCCAGCCCTTTTTCAAGTAACCTGGTGTTTTTTTGTGATTCCTCTCCTGTGTCAGATTGTTACACTATCTCTTAATTTGTATTTTGGGCATATATTTTTATTTTATCAAGGATTACCTTTTTGTGGTTTGGTGACATTTGGTTGGTTGTTTTTCCCTTAAGCAGAATTACGCTGTGCTCCCTGTCTAGCCCTCTTACTTATTTATACTTCCTAATATGATCCACATTTTTTAGTGTAAGCTGTCAATTTTGAAGTCACTATGAAAGCAACTGTTAGAATTACAAGACCAGTGTGATATTTTTAAAGACATTCTTTTTAGATTTCCCTTGTTTTAGGAAGCACTTACCATTACTAAATATGTACTTTATTCAAGGCAGGAGTGCATGAAAGCAGAAAGTGTTCATCTGGGTTGGTTCTTTAGACAAAAAACTGAAGGCCAGTGCTTAGTAGATTTTTTGGGGATTTTGTTTCTTTGTTTGCATTCTTTGTTTTCCTGTTGTGGTGCAATGAATAGTCCAGGAAGACTAAATGGCTACATTTGATTATTGGTACATTTAAATATGTGGAAATAACTTTCATTCCATAATTTTGTTCTGTAAGACATGAAGTTCTTTATCTTTCTCCCTAAATGTATATATATATGCGTGTGTGTGTGTGTGTGTGTCCATCATGAAGCAACACATTTTTCTCTTAAAGTAAGCATATGCAAAGGGCAAGCTATATGAGATTTAATTCTTATGTTTTGCTTGTGATTCTGTGAAAGCTTTATTGACAGCCATTGTTTAGTGGCTGGCACATTTTGTAGCTGGGCTGAACAACAAGGGAAAGCAGGACAATTGCTTTTCAGGGTTTTTGTACTCGGTGATTTATCAATGGGTTTTCTGAGACATTTGCAGTCTCTCTTGGCAGCTGGAAGATCCTAATGGTTAATGAATGTGTTTATTCTTACTGCTGCTGAACAGTGCGTTGCCAGCATGTCTTTGTTACATGAATAGCTTTTATTCTTACTCTAAAAGAACAGCCATGGTGGCAAAGTTGCCTTTTATTTTCTGTTTAATGTAAAAATCATGACTATGGCTGCATTTATCTACAGAGAGAAATATTTCCATACTTTAATTTAAAGCAAAGTTCATTTAAATTTATGGCATAGTCTACTGTAGGATCCTAATAGTTTAATGGACCAAATCACCAGCTCTGTCTCAGGTTCTTTACCTAGCAGGAGTCTGTATGTAGGATGGAAGCAAAATAGGAAGATTTCAACCTGTTAAATTATGGCATTCCTCACATTGGACCGGTACTTTGCAGGGGTTTAATCTTCTTTAGCTTGGACAGTCTCAACTTTAACCTAGTCCTTAGCAGGTATGTTTGGCCAAGCTGAGAAGGGATTGGCATGGAATCTTTTGTTTTCCTTTGAAAGCTGGGATCTTGTGCAGTTTTTTTCCTTGTTGAGAGGCAGAAGAATCAGTGCTTAAACAGCTTTGGTTAAAGGTGTGGCAGGATTTGAAATTTCAAATCATGTCATGCCATACCAATCAAGTTACAGAAGCTGCCAAGGCTGTTTGAGGAGTCTGAGTTTTAGAGGTATGAGACAACTTTCATATTGAAGTTTTCATACTGGCTTTTCTTCCAGATGTTTGGCAGCAAGCAATGAGACTTCAGATGTATAAGGATGCTAAAGGCTATCTTTCCCTTTGGACAAGTCAGTGAATTTAATTTTTTTCTTTTTTTTTTTCCTGAGAAGCTAACCACTTGTTTTACTGAAACACGTGTCCTGAGTTCAGCAGTATTATTTGAAAAGCTTCAGTATAGTTTCAGTACAGTACAGTTAGCCACATTCTGGGCATCCTAGAATTGACATTTAATAGGAATAGGGTACGTTCTGGGGTTTTGCCTATTGCTCTGTACATATGCATGTAATTGTTAAATAATGCTCAAGAAGTACTTATAATTACAGACTTCAGTTAATACTTAATGACTGTGTCTATGTGGGTCTATAGACCTCAAATAATGGATTACTACAGGCAATGTTTTCCTCTTCAGTACTGTAGGTAGCAGCCTAATTGTGTGGTAGAACTTACTTCCCTCTGCTTTTCATTTTTATGTGGATCTGTTTGTAGTGATAATAAGGAGTTCATTCCATCACTGTCTAAATGGATGGAAAGCATGGGGAATGAGGCTATTGGAGAAAGACCATCATTCTTGCTTCCATCATTGGAATATGGTTAGGCTTGTGGGTCTTCTGAAAAAGGAGAATGCTAATGTAGTCATGGCCTCCTGGCTGCTTGTTGATCTAGATTAGGTGACTAATCTCAGTGTCCCATGGAGCAGAACTAGCAGTCAAAATGTCCTGGTGTTTGGCGTGGAATTGCCTCAACTTCATGAACTTCGATTTCTTCTGTTACATGTGGCTGGACTTTAGCCTCCATGCTGTAGCCCTTTTCTGCAGAGAGCCTTACTTTTACATAACTAGTGTGGAGCCAGCACTGGAAGTGAACCTTTGCTGCAGGTATTGTGTGTTTTTTTGATTTTTTTTTTTTTTAAATTCTTATTTATTGACTGCCCATTCTCAAAGATCTAAAACAGAGGAAATTAAAAGAAACTCTTGAGATCCAAGTGTCAAGGGTGAGTGTAATATGTGTGGGGTGAATAGGACAGGACTGAGAACCAAGGAAAGGAGTATGTGGTCCCATGAAGAAATTTCATAGATTTCTTTATCCTTTCAGCTTTCTTCAGAGTTTCCATGTTTTTCTTGTCTCTTTGTTACTGTGCTTGTATCTACTTCTCTTTCCTCAGCTGCCTCAAAGGTAGTGACAAGTTACGATGTTTTACTTCTTTTGCAAGAAATGAAAGATTTGCCTGAGAGTGCTACTGAGTTTTGTTTGCTTTTGGGTTTGTTTTTTTCAGTTGTTGTTGCTGTTTATTTGCTTTGTTTGTGTTTAAGAAGAGGAGGCTATTTAGACTGCCCCTCTCTGGCTGTGGGCTGAGCCCCAGCTGCTGGGGTTTGATGCGGTGGAGTTTCCTGGAAGATGCTCAGGGTGGGCATGTGATACAACCTGATGATCGAAGCTTGGCACTTCCCTAAGGTCACACCCAGAGTGGAATTTTGCTGCACTTCTGTCCAGCAGTTGTTTCCCTTTGCTCAGAGGCGGCACTGCTTGCTAGCACAGCCACTTTGTGCTCTTTGCAAGGTGTTGGCTTCCATCAGGACTGCAACTCGGGGTTGCTGTGCTCTGGGAATGATACTGTCTCTGGGTAGTTTTCTTGTGGTCTTCCCTGTCATGATTTGTGTGTTCTGGAACGCCCCTTCTTGAGCAGAGCCATGACCCTAGCATGATTCCTGGAAGGGCTGAATTTATAAGTGATTGTTTTTTTCACTTACAGCCGTGGGCTGAAAGTGGGAAACTGGCTGGCAGAATGTCCTGTGGGGTTTGAGGGTTCGGGTACTGAGGCAGTTCTGCCGGCAGGTGGCAGTTTGTACTGCCGGCAGGTTCTGTGGAGACCTGGGAGTCCTTTTAACCTTGGCAGGGGAGCTCTGCTCGCAAGCAGGTCGGTGAAACCATGAAGATCGGGGATGGTTTGAACCAGAGTGCAGTCAGGCAGAAGCTATGTTTTATGTTCTTTCTGTGTGAGGACTGTACTGATAAGCTGTTTGCATTGTGTTTGTAAAAGCTCCTGCAGATACCAGGCTCTGAGATTTGTATTGTTCCTTTTCTCTGTGTTTTCTTTATGTTTTGGGGTGTTCTTTGTTGGCCGCTGTGCTCCCCATGGCCTTTTCCCTTCTCATTTTTCTAGTCCATTCTCTGAATTTATCATTAGTTCTATTGTAAGTTCATGCTGAAATTGAGTAAGGGGTCCTTCTTTATCAGTCAAGCTAGGTTTCTATCTAGGATTTTGTATCTACAGTAAGATACATCTATAGCCATAAACAAATGAAACCCAAAAGCCTGGTAGAGAATAGATTTTGACAGATGAGATGCTTTTAGGTGACCATGTCAGTAGGAATGAGATTTTTCGAAGCTGTCTACCTATGGTTCATGTTGAAGTTAGTTTGACTGAGGCTGAATTGCTTGTTTATGAGATTCTGGCATGGTTCCACCCATCCAAGTAACACTGACAGCTAAATATGTATGCAGCTCTTTATGGGAAGTGACCTAATGTATTGCCTGGCTGTGTGAGTGCAGGATGCCAAGGACAGTGGGTGACCACCCCACACCATGCCTTGTGATCTCTGTTTCAGAGGGGGGGAAGGCATTCCTTGGGGCGTTGTGCTTCCTCCCTGGAGTCAGCTCCGGTTGTTTTAAAATTCTCACTCCATTTTCTCTATGATCAACTCCTTGCTCACTTGTCAGCAGAGGAAAGATATACGTGTGCATCTGAAAATGACCAAGTGTACTCTTATTCTCACATGCACATGGTTGTCGTGCGAGTTATTTCTTTCTCTGCAGGTGAAAAATAAAAGAAAAAATAAGTGGAAGAAGGAAGAAGCTATCCTCCCATCCTCATTTCAGTCTCCACAGTGAAGAGTTAGTTTACTATATTTAGAGCATTTTGTATGGATAGAGATGTGCCTAGAAAAAAGGGGACTGATGAAATAGCCAAAGTACCTAGATCAGCAAGCATAATAAAAAAATCCTTTAAGGAAATATAAGCAAGCTGAAATAACCAGTGAAACTTGAGTGACTGTCTTAGGTTGAGAGGCATGGGGTAGAGAGTCTTAATATGTCCAGAAAGGAAGAAATACATCAGCCAGTCAAATGCCAATGTATGAAAAGATACAAAACAATCTAGTAGGTAATCCATTAATAACAACCCAAGGAATACTGAAGTGGGAAGAAATAGGCAGCAGAGAACTTAGCTGGAGTGTTCTGCCTGTTTTGCGTCTTCTTTGGATTTTCTCTGTGGAAAGAGATGATTAGAAACTGTAACAAGAAATTACCCAGGACAAAAGTCTTTGAAAACATTTATTTTAATCTCACATAGAAAACAGAGAGCATGAGGAGAAATGTTGTCAAAAATTACTNTTTTAAAAATATTTAATTATTTCTATGAAATGCTGAAAGATATAGAGGATATTAGAAGAGGATAAAAACCTGGAATGATCCACGCTTTACTAAGAATCATGAGTTCATAATTTTTTAAGTATTTAAGTTATTTTTGATCTGCTTGTAGAAATTTGTTTGCCAAATCTGTTTTCCAGAAAACTGGAAGTTGAAAATTGCTTAGATTACAAATCCCAGAATCCATAACAGCAACTCAAAAGGATATGATTCAGCTACATTTTGTTGTATCATTTTAAAACTAATTATCAGTTAATTGTTTTAAGTGTAAGGTATCACATTTTTCTCAATAAAATGAAGATACCACCTAGAAGAGGAAGTGCTTTTATATCTGTTGGATATCAGTTAACTTGATCATAAGTCACAATCACAGATGATGTCTTGGGTTTCTTAGTAGGGAAGTTACTTAATTGTTTGTCTTTGCAGTTCTAGTCAGAAATAATAAAAAACCTCAGTGGAAACACAATCAGGGTAAAAAAATAAAAACATATAAAACACCAGGTATATAAAAAATATACCTGGTGTTTGAGGATGGGGGATGGTGTTAGTCTGCATATCTTCTGAAAACAAGTGTGTGCATCTCAGAAAAGGGAGGGAGGAAAAGTGAAGTGGGAGAGATTGTGTAACTGTTGCGCTGGGAATATTGCTTCAATTTAAGAGGTGAACTGATGTCTAGTCATGAACAAGTGTAATTGTGTGTCCTGTTTTTCTAAATAGGCAATTACATCACAGCCTGTTCGTATTTCCTGCTAGTACACAGACTTTTAACTTGCAGTAGAAGTTAATGACAATAGCATCATAATAGCGTCATAAAAGTTGCCTTTCCAATTACTCATTAATATCTTTTCCAGTTATTAGACCTTTTGAATTGCTTAGAAATGCTCAGGATTTATTATAGGGTAGAGGAAAAAAATTTTCTTGGTTGCCTTGTGTTCCACTATATTTCTTAATTCTTTACTGACTGGCTTTCACATTCTAATGGATTCCTTTTCCACAATAAAATTGTATGGGCTTTTTTTTTTCTGTGTGTGCATGTATGAGGGGGTTTTTTTTATCTCCTCACATTTTATTGGTCACTTCTTTTGCCTTAATTTTTCACTAGTTTTTGGCATAAAATAAGCCAGTTTACTTATCTGTACAACTGAAACTTTCTCATCTCATCTGTAAAGTCTGTTTCTTTTGAAATGCTAATAAAAAAGAGACAGACACTAAAGGTTTTAATTCTTCAAAGTTTTTATTTCCTTGTTCCCAAGACTATCATCTTGGGCTGTGTAGATTCTTGCATTTTTCTGAAGATAAAAACTAGCATTTTGGCTAGAAAAACTCCTAAACAACCCCAATGAAAAAAATCACCTCTGTATTCTTGAGATTGAGAGCAATCAGGTAATCCAAAAGTAGATGTATAAAAGAAAATTATTTTATGTGCACATGTACACAGAAAGGTTTTGGAATGTCTAGTGGTGGATGTCAGCAGGTGTTTTTTAGAAGATCAGCTGTCTTTTCTGCACTCAGATGGTTGCAGGCACTGTGATGATGCCATTGAAAAGATAGCCAGGGAAAAAGAAAGCTTGTCGTTACACTCTGGCTCTCATCTTTCAAAGCATGGGGAGCAGATCTTGTTTCTCTGTGTAAGCCAGTAGTCCCTCTGAGAAGGTTGCCAGGACCTCTTAAAATGATGTGTGCAGGCTGATTCTCACATTTCACAGAGCTCTATAAAACAGATGCAGATGTGGACATCCAGCTGCAGGGAGGCTTGGAAGACACTCACGTATGTACAACAGTTAGCAGAACAGTCTGGATGAAGGCAGGGGAAAATAGGTCCTGATGGGTAATAGCAGGCTCCTTGAACCATAAAGTACAACACAGCTTTCCCAAGTGGGTTGTAGTTCTAGTCATCATTGCAAAGTATGTAGGCAGGAGAGTTACAGTATGTGTTCATCTTGGTATTCTCTGCTCTGTTGTCTGTTAGAATAAGTTCTTGCAATTTTTAGTGCTTGGGATGCTTTTGACAATGGAGCCTTTCTGACTTAGGTTAAAAACAGGTAATTAATGATGTATAGAAAAGTATGTTACTTCCCCTTTCTCTCCTTCCTCCCCTTCTTTTGACGGAGGTGAGTTCCACTGAGTTACATTGGAATTGCAGGTTTGCTTTAGTCTGGCAAGAATAAGTTTCTCTTACAAAAATTGCCGCCGTTGTCAGGAAGTAGCAAAAGCGGGGCTGCCTTTAGGGGCAGCTGACAGGATGGGAAGGGCACAATCCTTGTTGGCACAGTCCAGTCCCTTTGTTCCCAAGCAGAGCAAAGGTGCTGGCAGCAATGGTTCAAATTGCCTCTCGAGGGGTCGATCATCAGACAAACGCCAGCAATCCAGGAAGCCCGGACAATGAGTCAGTGTCAGCAGGGAACAGAGCTGGGCACAGCACTGCTTACAGCGCTACACAGGGCAGGAGCAGGGGCTGGGGTGTACTTGGGGTTCCTGGCAGAATGTGAGGCTGGGGACTGTGATGAGCCTGGTCGTGGCTCCGTGTAAAGGTACACGGGAACACTCAGGGCTTTGACAGTCTTTGCTGTTAACCCTGGAGTGAGTCTCAGCAAGAGTTTCAAGAGCTTTAACACTGGTTAAAGAGGGAGTTCTGGTGCATTGCTCTTCCAAAAAAGGCTTAGATAGGCTTAGCTCTTCCTTGCTTTGTATGTATGGGGGGGTAAGGGGTTGTACTGGACAGTGGTATTTTCATACTGGTATGGAAATGGAAAATGTGCAGATTGATGCACTGTTTACTGAAAACATACCATGGATTGCTCAGTTTCTTAATAAATATTTAGCATGACATTGTATTTAGTTGAATTTGAAAATTAAACTTATGTATTTAGCACTATTGCGACTGTTTTGGGTATTGACACACTCTCAAAATTCTTCTATATAGTATAATATAGGCTAGAAGGTACCTCAGGAGGTAGTCGTCATGACTTCTACTAAAAGCAGGCCTTTTAGAGTAAATGCTCATGGCATTGTTTACTTGGCTTCTAGACTCCCTGTACCTGTATTTGACCATCCTCATAGTAAAAAGTTTCTACCTTAAATTAGATTTTTTTTCTGTGTTAAATGGAAGACACTCCATCTTGGCCTAAATTCAAAGCTCTGATTTTATTTGTAGCATCTTTGCAGTTGTTGGCTGTTGGTATTCATTTTTAGAACTGTGTACAAACTTGATATATTTGTGAGCCTGAGGGGCCACAGCACAAAATGCAAGTCAAGACAGTGTCAAAAGGTGCCCTGGAAGTTCCTGTAATCATTTTTACCAGTAGTGTGTCTTAGGTGTGAACTGTGATACTGTTTGCTATTGCAATCCTGGATTTCTGTTTCTTGAGAAAAATCTGCCAGCAGCAAAGGCAAAAAAAAAAATACAGTGGTACTAAATTGCAGTCCAAGACCAAATTAAGGAGATATGCAAATCTTGCACGCTAAAAATAATCTGTGAAGTAGAACATCAGAAATGCACATTCCTCTGTGCACTAATCCTTTGTTCATACTCCAGTTGTAACTGGCTCTGTATTCCCCACTCTAGTCCACTTATTCTTCAATAAATGTCCCTGCTTCTAAAGATCAGGCTTTTTGTCACTAAGAGAGCACGCCCTTGTATTACTAGTAAATATGATATTTTTTGGATAATCCATGCCAGGCACATCTTCTAAACTTATTTGTATTGAGCCGTTCTTTACATGCAGCAAAATCTTGTTGATATCAAAACAAATGGAAGTCTTTGAAAGCTTGTATGTATAGTACTCAAGGTAACTAACAGAGGTTGTTCCCTTTTCCTTAACAGATGTGTGCAATAGTACCAATCTCCCTGAAGTTGAAATCATCAGTCTCCTGGAAGAGCAGCTGCCTCATTATAAGCTAAGAGCAGATACAATCTACGGTTATGACCACGACGACTGGCTTCACACACCTCTCATTTCCCCTGATGCGAATATCGACTTAACAACTGAGCAGATAGAAGAGACCTTGAAATACTTCCGTAAGTCGAAAATTCAGAAATTGTACTGAGTAACAAATAAAATAGTGCTATTTTTGTTACCTTCTTTTAAGCATCTGTGCAATTCTTTGAAAGCTGTGGAGAACAAGAGAACTGTTTGTGATTTATTGCTTTGGTTTCCAAGACTGTGGTAGATAGAAAAAGAAGGGAACATTTAATCAAGAACGGCCATTGCATTTGTGATTTGTGTGTGCACCTTTCCACATTATCAAATACTGGAGAAACTGAAAGACTTCTTTTTGCTTGTGATTTCTCTCAAAGAGACTGTAATTTCTGTAACAATTCAGCTGAGAAAGCTTAGACTTCTTCCCATATCTACTTTCTTTGAATGTGTTCTCTGTCACATTGCACTGTTGTCTGATGGCACTATGTGCCAGCATCACAAAATGACATTAAATCATTCTGCTGCAGCTTAAGCTTCTAGAAAAACCTTGTGAAGAACCAAACTCTGACCATTTGGTTGAGATGATTTGTCCCTTCATTCTTTGTTCTGTTCTTATTCATATTATCAGACAAAGAAAAATTGTGCCTAGAGGGAACACAAGTAGAGTTGTGACCTTTCTGGTTATTAATTTCTTTGTTCAAGCTTTTAGGTACTTTATCTTTGTGAATGGATTCATGTCTCTGGTTTCTTCCACTGTGGGTATTGACTTAGGTGTGCAGTTAGAGAAGACTTCGGTGATTCATCTCAATGATTGCTATGCTAAAACAATAGCAGCGAATTTACATGGATTTACAGAACTGAGTTTCTGATCTGCATGCTTCAATAAAGGGCATGAAGTATTTTAGTAAATAACTTACATATGTTCTTTACCGACCCCAAATCGCACCAAAACAGTGGGAAGGATGGGCAGAGAAGCTGGAGCTGATCTGTGGAATCAAGTGTAGTACCCCTGGTTTTGTAGCAGCTCATTAGTGCTGTTGCAATGATGGCAGAAGCTAGCTTAAATAAATATTTTGAAATGTAAGGTTTCAAAGGTCTTTAGTAACCTGATTAGGCCTGTCTCACAAGCAAAATTGTCTGCGTGGGTGGACTGTTGCAATAACTATGGGACAAATGTTTTGCTAGTGGGACAAGGAAATAAAAAATCCCCATGGCAGTGTCCTTTTTCTACCAGCTGAGATCATGGTAGGTGTGTGATTGCTGAGGATGGATACAGAACCTGTGCAGAGGATGAACTCAGAGCAGCCCTGAGGAAAAGGACTTGGGGGTGTTGGTTGATAGTTCCACCTGATACAGAAATGTGCACATTTCTGTATGAAACCACATGTATCCTGGGCTGCATCGAAAGAAGTCAGCAGGTCAAGGGAGGTGACTCTCTCCACCTGCTCTTTGTGAGACTCCCACCTGGAGTATGTGTCCAGCTCTGGGGCCTCCAATGTAAGAAGGACATGGACCTGGTGGAGCAAGTTCAGAGAAGCACACAGATGATCAGAGGGCTAGAGCGCCTCTGCTGTGAAGACAGACCAACAGAGTGGGAACTGTTAAGCCTGGAGAAGAGAAGGCTTTGGGGAGACTTCAGAGCACCTTTCAGTACCTGAAGGATACAGGAAAGCAAAAGAGGCACTTTTAAGCAGGCCCTGCAGTGATAGGACAAGGAATAATGACTTTAAACTAGTAGAGGTTCAGTTTGGATTATTTGTATGGAAGAAATTCTGTACTGTGAGGGTGGTGAAGCACTGGAACAGCTTGCCTAAAGAGGTTGTGGATGTCCCATCCCTAGAAATGATCAAGGTGAGGTTGAATGAGGCTTTGAGGAACCCAAGTCAGCTTTGAGTGTAGTTGAAGGTTCCCCTACCATGGCTGGGTGTTTGGAACTAGGTGACTTCTAAAGATCCCTTCTGACCCAAACCCTCATGTTATTCTCTGAAAATGAAGCTGTGAACAACAGAGAAATTGGAGAGCAGAGCTGCCTGAAACTGTGCATATTTAACATTTTTATCTAGCTTTTAGCTTACAAACAATGACTGCAACTTTACCATGTTGCTGTGGTTGTAGTTTTCTTCCAATCAACTGGCCTGAATAGAGAACCCTGAGTGTAATTCCTGTATTTATTGTATTTTCTGCTTTTATTAGGAAATAACTGCTTAAAAAAGAGGGTGCAAGTGAAAAGATCTTTGATTAAGAAGCGTCTATTTTTTACTGCTTACAGGCAGATACTTGTGTATAGATAGTAGTTCAAGAAATTTAAGCAAATTTGGGTCTATCCTTAGACTGATATCCTGGAAACTGGGATTTCTGACTTTACTCTTTTTCAGTTACTGTGAACAAATCACAGACTCGATCTATACATGAGAGTATCAAGTAAGATCATAATAAATTTGCATCTTTCAAAATTATTGCATTGATTGCAACCATTGGTTTATGGCACAATGAACTGTGAAAGTAGAAACGCTCTTTTAAGTAAGTTGGCAGAAAAGTTCTGTGAATTGTGCCACCACCACTTTGGAGAGTCTTTCAGGGTGTGGCTGCTTGCACAATTTTCAGTGCTGCAACTAAGCTTCTCTTCTTTTACCTGTTTAGTTTGTTTCAAATAACTTTGATGAGGGTGTGAGCAAATACTGTAGCTTGTCTCTTTGAAAGTTTGATTTTTCAATGACTTAGGAAAATTTCCTTGCAGCTGTTTGCATGAAATCGAAGAAACTGAAAGACTTCTTTTTGCTTGTGATTTCTCTCAAAGAGACTGTAATTTCTGTAACAATTCAGCTGAGAAAGCTTAGACTTCTTCCCATATCTACTTTCTTTGAATGTGTTCTCTGTCACATTACACATTATGTCTGATGGCAGAGATTGATGGTAGTTTATAACCTGTTGGTGGAGATGTGATGAATTTCCCACCGTGTTGAGCCATGCAGCAGAAAAATCAGCAATGACCCTTAGGCATACTTGCTGTGGCTTGTTAGAGCAGATTTTTCTGCCTTCCTGTGGCTTTTTTGAGATCTTCAGTCCAATTAAGAACCACAAAGGCTCAGAATTAGTCCAGACTTTTTGGGCCACATGAGGATTGAGCATAAGGGTACTTAGCTCTCCTTTTAAACTAATTTTTGAAGATATTGGTAGAAAAATAAACAGTCAAATATTCAAGTATTTAATTTATTCACTCACTTTTGTGGGGGATTTAAGCTATAACACAAGATAGGTGGTAGAGAGAATTAGATCTTAAAATTTAGTTTGCTGTTGAGTAAGAAGGCAGTTGGGAGGAACTGAATAATATGAGGCCTCCAACTTTCTTTTACATTCTGGAACTCCAGAGCACATCTTTGTTGTTATTTCCTTCAGATGGAAGGCTGAGCCAGTTTTTGCCAAATGAATAAAATAAAACTGATCTTATCCTAAAGCATAATCAAATAAATTCAATGTAATCTGACCAGTCTCATTAAACTGTTGAGGCAGAATGTCCTCTAAGTAAGCCTGAATGAATGTATGATACAGCAAAATGACATTCCATCTCCCTGCCCCCAGATTAGGGGCAGTCAAGCTCACTTTTAGCCAGGGGCTGTGGGGAGGTCTGTGTGAGAGCCAGGCCTAGAGCACAGCTACCAAAGGCAGTGAGCAGGCACAAAAAGTCTGGGTTTTTCCTTGGCAGCTTAGGGAGAGAGGGTCCATGTGGGAACTCTCTGAGAAACTGAGGGTGCTCCCTGCTGCATGTAAGGTAAACAAACATAAGGTGAGCCACAGGAACGTGGGCCTCAGGAAGTTCTAGTGGCTTCTGAGAAGCTGTCAGCTGCTTTTGACTCGGTGGTGTCCCTAGCCTTGTTTGGAGATGCTGCTCATTAGGGATGATCAGACAATAGATGTAGTAGTTTCTCTAGAATGGAGCAAAGAAGGGATCCTCATCTGAGTTCAGAATAACTGAAGTCTTCAAATGTGGTGGCAGTGTGCTGCAGGGTGCATTCTCCAGGTTTTGGAGTACCTGTCCCTCAGAGCAGAGACTCTAGCCCAGACAGACCTTCAGATTGGGAAGGCAGCCCTACAAGAGTCAGATTGCTGGAAGTGCCCAGAGCTGTTCCCTATCCTGGGGGAGAGAGAGATGGCCTCCTTTTATGCAGGAGGTGTGCTGCTGTGGAAAAGCTGTCACCAGGTGGAGAAGTTAAGAGGAAGTCAGCAGTCTGTGCAGCATCAGGGAGGGTAAGACCTAGGCAGGATCTAGGAGTGGCTGAGACACCAGAGGATTGTGCTCCTATTCAGAGGGACTTTGACAGGCTGGGGCCATGAGTCAAGAGCAGCCTTGTGCTGTTCAGCAGAGGGAAGTGCAAAGTCCTGCAGCTGGGAGGAACAACCCCAAGCACCAGATGCTGGGGTCCAGCTGTTGGAATGCAGCCTTGCAGAAAAGGACCTGGGGCATCCTGGTGGACACCAAGATGGACATAAGCCAGAAATATGCCTGTGCTGAAAAGCAGACTAATGGCATCCTGAGTGGTATTAGGAAGAGTAGTGCCAGCAATTTGGAGAGTTGTACTCAATGTTGGTGAGACCAGGCCTGGAGTGCTTGGTCCCATTCTGGATTCCCTTATTCTATATTCCTTCAGTGTCATGCATTCTTTTCTTCTCCCAGGAAGTTGCAATCATGTCTCTCAGTGGGTTTTTTGCCTTGTTAGAAAAATAGGTCATAACCATGCAGCTGTAATATTTTTGTCTAGCCATTCAAGCATGGTATTAAGCTCAACTTCATTTTACAAATGCTTTTGCTGTCTCCACAAAGAATATAACAAAAATAAAAGGAGGAGATTGTAATGGACATTATTTCCAGCTGGTGAACAGTTGGAAATTTTTGTTTCTTTAAAGCTTTATTCTTGATTTTTCTTAATTCTGGGTCGGGGGTGTATTCTCTTAAATGTCTGGCTTTTGCTGTTACGGTCTTATTTGCAGTGTTTAAATGTGCTCAGTGATACCTTAATTAAACTACCCAGCTGGTTTTGCAGAAAGGTTGCCAAAGACATCAATTTTGATTTTATACAAATGCAAAAGTAGTGCTCTCCGGTAATTATCTGGGGGAAGGAAGAAATAATCCTTTCATGTGGAAAATAGCTTTTTGTCATTAAGTACTTTAATTTCATCTGACTGCCCCATGTCTCATGGTATATAATTTTGTTCCACTGGGAGAACAGTTTGACCCTCTTCTGTATTAGAAAAGTCTTTTCCTTGTATCAGGTGAGGTCAGTGTGCCCTTAGGGTGTCCAACCACAAGCTCTGTTTCATCTGTAGAAAACACTTGTACTACTTTGAAGCCCTGAATTGTCATCCCAGTTTGATGAAGAAGAGCCAATCAAATATGAAGCACCCATTTTTATAAATACCGGTTCTGAAAGCTGCTGGTAATAATCCCCTCAGTGCTCTAGATTTTACACTGGGTTCTACTCTTTCCAGGTAAAGCAAGACTTCTTGTTAAGTAAAATACCACACTGGATGAGATCACTGTCTATGTTGCAGTTATTTGTCCTTACTAAATATGTAGTCACGGGATGACTCCAGTGTTCTTTAGAAGGTGAAAATACCAGTAACTCTTCACTTCAGTAAATGATTCCAGTTTTGAAATAAGTGTGACAGCCCATCCTTGAAAATAAGTTGGGCTTTTAAATACGCCTGCTTTGTCAGTTTGCAAAGTATGTGTTGTGGCAATGTTTGTCTGTCATCAATATGCATTGCATAGTGGTGGCCTATACAGCTACTGCTCTGATAAAAAAGAACTCCTGAGGATGTTAATGGGATGGGCAACTTTATCCTGAGTGGTGGTGACTCTCCTGGTGACTGTAGAAAATGATGATGCGATATGGTGTTTAATTATCTGAACCATCCTGAGGCTGTAGCCAAGAGAAGAAATGCGACCTAGAGGTAATGGAATGGGAGGTAATCCATTGCTGCTGCCATGGAAATACTCCGTTCAACTCCAGTGTTCAGTTTCAAAAAGTATCCTTACAGAACTGTAAAATGTTTGGAGAAAAAAAGCTGAGAATGACTAAGCATGAAAACATAGGATTTATAGTGACATGCTATGTAATAATGATATCCTTTTATGACTTTATTTATCAGCAGAGATGACTTGCCGCTGTTTTGCACCCTAGCAGCACAGTGCAGTAGAGTCTTGAGTGTGCTTCTGGGGTAGATGAAAGTACCTTTGTCAAAAATTCTCTTCAAACGAAGGAAAGGGTTTGTGTGGTTTTTATAAACTCGGTAGTTTAGGCACATCAGTTTGATGTTGACCTATGGCGTGGATTTATTTCAGCAAAAAGGAAGGAGAGGGCTCTTGAGCTTTTCAAGCCATTTTTTCTGACTAATGAAACCCCTTTATAACCACAAACTTAAGGAAGGCTTAGTCTAGCTGTTCACAGTTGGCTACCCGAATTCTTTATCAATCTGTATGTTTTGCCCTGTGGAGAACAGATGAAATGGGAGGGGTTTGTTTGGTTAGAAGTAAACATTAAAAAATAGAACATGATTTAGCAGCTGAAAGGGAATGCTGAACAAATAATTGTATTTAGGTTTGGAATAGGAAAATGAAGCTTCCTTATAGTTGCAGACCTATTACCCTACATCTTTTTTTAGCCCCATTGTATATGAACTTTTAGGTAGGTAACACAATAAAACCCCAACCAAATGTAGCATTGCAGTATGGAGATTGGAATACACAGAGATTCAAAAGTTTGTAGAATCGGTCCACCTGAAAAATGTACTGTTAAGTTTACTATGCAATGAATCTGATGCACCCCTGTAAGAAGGAAAAGTAGGGCTGCAGAGGTTGAAAGTAGGTTCTGCATGTGTGCAGCTGCTTTGTCTACTTGGTCACAAATTCCCATTCACCTTGACAACCCTTCCAGCTTTATAGAGTTAAATTCCTCATGTAATTGAAGGAGTGCTTGGGAGTGGATACCTGGATATATAGTATACTGTCTGCCCTGGGTTTCTGTTGTCATGCTGGGAAGATAATACACTTTTTCCGTATTTCCAAATCTCTCGGAGTTCTAAAATAATTTGGCACACAAGTGATTTTCTCCCCAGAAAAGTAATGCCTTTCTGAATTACAACAGTATGCTTCCAGTCAGACCAGTAAAAAAAGAAAACAATACAACAAACAAACAAAAAAAGCCCTAAGTGCCTACATCAAACTATTTTTATCCTGTCTCATTGAAAGGGAGTGAGTGCTGTGGGAAGGACAGTAAGAAGAAAATTCTAGCATGTTGAAGATTTCCTTTGTTTAAAATGTCAGCAAATAAAGAAGAGAGATTGTCCCTGCAGCAATTTAAGGTCATAGCCAGTGTTGATTCTTTCTGTTTTGAATGCTTACTTAATAACATTACCAGAATGAAATTACCTTTTGGACAGAAAGAATACAAGTGGAACAAATAGCTTATATGCAGAGCAATTGAGTTGATGTTGCCATAGGAACCTTTATTTTTCTCTGGCAGTATTTTAACAGTGTAGCATTAATTGCATTTAATAGCATGTAGTTTTTTCCTTGTGGGTATGCATAACTGAAGCTCTGCAAGACTCAAAGGTACTGCAGTGATAATTTCTTATACCAGTAAATCTGAAATACTGATGTGGTCAAGAAATCAAAGCATTTTCCTCTTCACGGCTTGACTCTGCCTTGCCTATTTCTGTTACAGTGAAGGAAAGTGGTACCAGTTGGGGAGTAGAATGAGTGATAACAGCATAGAAGAGACAGGAGTGAGGGTGAACTTAATAGATATCTGCAAAATCATGAGGGATTGAAAAGGAGAGATGAACAGAGCATTCAGATTTACAGAGCTGGAAGCATCAAATTAGAGTTGCAATCAAATGTGAGTTGCAAAGCAAAAGGTGAGGGGTTCGTATATCACGAGCAGTAGATATGTGAAATTCCTTGTAAGAGAATGTTGAAGATGCTGGAAATGTATGTGGGCTCAAGAACAGAGGATAAGTCATCCAAGAATTGCTAAGAGTAGCAGTAGCTGTATCTGTCTCAGGCTGTCTCTGAAGATGAAGAAATTAGAGGTTGGGAGGGAAGTTGTGGGAAATGTTGGGCAGTTCTCTGTTGCTTTCTCATGGGTGTTTTCGTGGATGGAGTCTTTGGTTACACAGACACCAAAGACTTCCCTGGTCAGACCCAATATGGTCAGACCCAAAACTCCTACCTTAATCTACTGGGATAGATTAAGACATAACTTAATCTGTTCCAGTCCTTCTACTGGCGTTTGCGAAGAAATAGCATTTCCTGAAAGAGGGGGAAGAAATGGGTGATGGCTATGTGCTGGTTATGAACAAAATGGATGTCAGTCCACTTGATGTCTGTACCTGCACATATTCAGGCATGCTGTTGGAATTGCTGTGTTTGATGATTTAATGCCATCTGTTCCTCAGACAAGTTCTCTCCTAATAGCTTAAACACAGTTTTATTTGGGGCTGCAAAAGTATTTTCCTTCATTTCCAAAACACTGAAAACAAACGTTAAGTTATTCTGGATGATGACTTCAGCATTTTTAGGAATAGAGTAGTGAAAATTTTGCCTAACCTCTTGTCTTCAGCTATGAAACTTAGATG
>VWZN01011805.1:311032-348483 GCA_013396955.1 Regulus satrapa | reverse complement strand
AACCTCCACAGGGTATTTTTTTTTATTTTTTTGTTTTTTTTTTTTTTTTTAATGGTTCAGTTTGATGGTCCTTTGTCTGGTCACAGTGTCATGTTGGAAGGGTGGTGTGCCTGAATGTCTGAGCTAGGAGCTAATCTGATCACCCATTTTGTCTTGTGTGTTGCACCGGAGAGACTGTGGTATGGAATAAGCAACAGGTGTTGGGCAAACATTTAAATACCTCGTGGGATGAGGGCCTCAGGTGCACAGTAGTGGTTGGTCAGATTCTAGGCTTACAGGTTTTCCTGTCATTGCTGAGCCCCTGCCCAGAATACTTCTTCCATGAGCCAAGATCTGCAGAATCAGCTGGAGTATGTGCTGGCTGTCTTCTTGAAGTATTCGGGAAGTTCTTCCCTTAGAGAAAGAAGGATTTCATGTTTGATAGGGAAATCTCTCTCCAGCAGGTAAGGCATAATGCTGCTTCTTTTTTTTTTTTTCCTATTATTTTTAAATTAAAGTATTGGTATTTACATGCTGAAGGATAGTGTTGTCAGTCCTGTCTCAGCCTCTGAGGTGAATGACAGTCTCATAGGGTCCATCGGATTTTATGGAGTTTAGCTTTCTTTTGCTTCTTCAAGTTCAGGTGTGTGAGAGAGGAAGATTTGAGAGTGGAAGACAGAGTCTTTGGCCTTAGATACTAGAATGGTCGTTTGGGTTTAAAGTAGTGTTGGCATTTACCCTTGACAGAGAAAGGTATTCTAATTGTGACAGCAGACAAAAGGCATTGTTATAGTAGAAAATAGAGCTTTTCCAGAAACCTAAAGCAGATGGCATATTAAAATAGATGCTTGTCTCTTGATTGGTTCTTTATTTTTCTGCCATGTGTTTGTTGATAGCAGAGTCATTTTCCTGAGATTCTTTTTACATTCAGCATAGTGAGATAGGCCATCGCAGCTCAGCTGACCTGTTTTGAATATCTATTTTAAGACAGATTGAAGCACAGTTAGTGAGCCAATTTCTCTGCCGTACATGGGCTCTCCAGAGCTCAGATGTATGTGTGCATTCAGTTTTGAGTCCCACTCAGTTCACCCTTGGTGATAAATATGATATTGGTATAAATATATAAAGTGGTACATTAAAAGTAATACGAATCTTCACAAGGTAATATCTGGCTGAATTATTTTTCTGATGAAATTGTTCATACATTCTTTGTCAGAGCCCCTGGGACACAGATTTCCATTTAAAACACATGACTTCATTTGGTTTCCTTTATTTAATAATTATTTTAACAGCATATGGTTTCTTGTTCTTCAAAGAAAAAAAAAGTATAAAATTATATCAGGATGTAAGGTTTTAATGCTGTTATTTAATTTAATAGGTAAAGAAGCAACTCACTGTTGCCTCAGATGTAATGAATTTTTTTACTGACTGACATTAATGATGTCTTCAACTTGCATTTGATGGTGGTATTTTTTTTAATATCTTGTCAAAGAAAAAATGCTCAAAACTTACAATTTATAAGTCTTGATAAAGACTTTCTAGAGAAGGTTAGAATGACTACTTAATTCTTTTACATAAGGTCCTTTACAGAGTATTTTTGGTAGGAGTAGATGGAAATAGACAATTAAATGTCACACTCTCTTTGAATCACTGGTGTTAACTAACATTACAATAAATTGAAACTTCTATAAATAACTATTACACCGTGCTTTTTGCATACATTTTCAAGTATAATATTTTATGAGTGACACTTTTCACCTTACTTGGTGTTAACAAAATATATTGTGTAGGTGGACTGGGGAAAGAGCTGGGCCTGTACTTGAGTAGGAAAGTAGCTATTTTCATAGCAGACTTGGACAGAACCAATGATAAAGAGGAAAAGCTGAAACTCTTCTACTCTTATTATGAAAGATAACAGTATAAAAGTTTAGGTTCATCTAAGTGGTTTTTAATTGAAAAAATATATTCTTAAAAATCTTACATGCAACTTGGGTGAAAAAAAAATAATACTACCCCCCCACAAACTACCAAACAACCTAGCAAAAAGGTAAGTATATATCCATAGAAATTTTTATGAATATGCTTGTTCCCTGCCTCCTAGTGCCATATTTTTCTAATGAGCAATGCTCTCTAGAGAAATCCAGACTGACATTAGAGCAAGTTACTTTTCTTGTGCTGTCTTCCATTACTTGTTTGTTTCTACCTCAACAGTTCATAACAATGCGTGAGTTCAGTTGCCTACAATTCCACATGACTCTGTGAATGTGCAATTGTATCTTTCCTCCGCCTTTCATTGGCCCTGAGTTTGTGCAATTTCTTGTGGAGGAAATGGTGTCTTTCCCTTTTTTCCCCTGCCAGACCCACGGTGTGCCTGGTTTGTTACACATGCTGAGCCTTCTTACCAATTTAATGTTTGTCTGAGCCACTCCCTCTTGTTCCAGCATCCCTTCCTGTATTTTCTTCCCACTCATGTTGAAATGGTTTTACTGCCTGTTTGCAGTTATTGTTTAGAGCCTCTGTCCTCTCTTCCATTTCCATTCCACTGATAATTATCAGCAAGCTCACTTTCTTTTTAACAATACTGGACAATGTTATTGCTTGTTCTGCTTGATCTCATATAAGTGATTACTTATTGTTGCCTTGGTTATGTTAGTGTGGTGACCCATCATCCCCTCATACACTGGCCCCTTTTGTGTCCATCCCTGTGGACAGACTAACCCTGGTGCTGCTCTGAATCTTAGAGGATGCTGGCATTGGCTATACTACTGAAATCTGGGAGAATCTTATGAATGCCTTTAACGTGCACTTGCTGAAACAGCCCTTGCTCTGTAGGTATGCAGTTAAAATGCTCATTTAGGTTGTTCTTACTGTGCTCCTATGTCTTTTATCTCTATACATAATAAATGCAATTGAACCTTGCTTATATTCCTGTAATTGTTGATACAATTTTCTTGTTTTTCTGCTTTTTGCTGTGCCACTTTTTTCGCTTCACTCCTTCATTGACTCCCTGTTCTTTATCAGGTCACATATGCCCTGTAAGGCAGCATACATTGCAGCATAGAGATATTTTTTGGTTTTATTCTGTTCAACTGCTAAGTATCCAGATAAGTGTTTTCCCATTCATTCAATTTCTGTCCCTTTCTGCAAGAGTAACATGCTGTCTTTTCGGTTGCCTGACAAGAGGATATTTTGTGTGGGATTTTGAAAGAGTAGGAAACATGAAACCTGTAGAAATTTGAACAAATTAATTTTGCTTGACTGTACATATTAACATAAAACACACACTCAGTAACCAAATTATCTCCCTCCCTGAAGAACCCACCCTAAAATATCCACATTTCTTCATCAGCACGTTTAAATCCAAGTGCTGCCATTTCAGCTGCTGTTTTTAGACTCGTTGGCTTACGGAGAATCTCTTTGTTCTAAATGCAGCATTGTTAGTAAGGGCTAATTGTGCAGAAGTTAGATATTTTTATTGATAAAGAAAAGTTAAAATGATTTGAATGCATTGGAGTTCCTTGGAAATAATGAGTCAGGATATCAGGGTTTGTTTGTATTGTGTCCAGCCTCACCCTTCTTTAAACTAGCTCCCCATTCGTGTGTTTCCTGTTTCATGGCAGAGCTGCTGAATATACTGTGTACCTCAGTGCAGCCCTTGTACTGGGAGTGTGCTTGGAGCTCCTTTCTGGTATACTCTTAAAGTCCCTGAGTGTGTGTTTACAGGAAATATTAAAAACCTCTTTTGAATCTTTCCAGATTAGATCGTGTATTTTCAGAATGGAATGCAACCTAGCCTTTTGTTTTATTTTAATTTTTAACCATAGCTGCTTATTGTTTGGTGTTTGTTGGAAACCTGGCTTCTAATCTTTAGCAAGTTTCTGCACTGCTAAGGGGATGTATTGCAGAATGCATGAAAAATGAGTTGATAGTGTGAGGGTGGGGCATACATTCCTTCTCCACCCATTATGCATTTGCTCCAGCATTTATCATATGCTGATATCAAAATAGGAATTGCAACATTTTATCTCAGGTTTTGAACGTCAGAGTCCTCCTGTGTGGCATGGGTTGATATTAGTAACAGCTCAGTAGCCAGCTTGTGGGAATGTTCAGTTACTCTCCTTATATTGCCTTGTGTTTTGGATAGCAGCATGCCTCCTTTCAGTGTGTCCTTCATAAATTAGATGGTTAGCTGTAGTTTACTGCTTGTCAGGATTCTTAAAACCACTGTATGTTTGGGGTGGACTTTTCTGTCCCTAGGCTTTAAAAGGTGCTTCTTGCATTCTTTTAATATGACTTATTGTTTTGGTTAGTCTCCTAATTTCCATTTTCTAGCTATTACTGAAGTGTGATAAATGGTCACTGAATGGCAAGTAGGTATTTAAGACCCTTACCTGCCTGATTGTAAGTATTTTTTAAAGAGTTGATCCAATGTTATGGGGAAGAACTGAAGACACAAAAGCTCTAAGCTTCAGAAACTAGAAGTAATCCTTGTTGTTACTAAAAGTATATATTTTAATGTAATGATGTGAGGAGAAATAGACAATCCTATTTTTTCCCCCTGAGTTCTTGAGGTTATTGCTGCTGCTGAATATTGCATTAAATTTTGGCAGTCAAAGATCAAGTTGCTACAAGTGGCAAGATCTTTCTTTATTCAATGTCTGTTCCCTCAGCAACCACTTACATGTATTTCATATCCTTTGGCTGTTATTTATATGGGTGTTGTTGCATTGTGTGCATATAAATATAAAGAGTTTAAAATGTAGAACAGAATCATCATTCATCATTATTGTGTAAAAACAGTTGCTTCCCATCTCAAACTACCCTGTTCTTCCTCACCACTAGAGAACTGGTAGTTCTCTAGGTAGTGAAATTGTTCCTACGTGTCCCAGACTGTTTTGTTCTGCTGGCTTGTAATGTGGTGTTTGTCTGCCTGTTCCTAGCATTTATGTCCCCTTAGAGGATGATGAGGTGCCTTTGCCTTGCAGTGCCCCCACTTTGGCTGCAAATGCTTTGCCCTGTGCTGTGGATAGGAATGCCTTAGCAGCAAAGGGTGCCTGCTGGCCACTGCAAGTAAGGGAGGCAGCATAGCAAACATTAAATATCTGTGGCTGCAAAAAGCTGAATAAGAAAGTTAGCCTGCCCTTTGTGTGTAGTCAAGATTAGCAAACACAACCTGTTGGAAACCAAGAGGTCTGAGCACAGGAGATTTGTTTCTTGTTGAACAAAGAAAAGATGCATACACCCGTGAAAATTCACTTGGGTGCCATATGTGGACTTGTGAGGTATTTCTTTTCCCAGACTGAAGAGAAGAATTACTGTGGAAAACACGGTATTTGACAGCTACTGGGATATGTAATTTAAGTTATATATGTAGCAATGTAATCTCTCCTTCGTAGAAGCAATAAAAAGAAGCTCCTTTCCCTTGCCTCATTCTTCACTTAGTGATTCTAGTGTGTGGTGGATGCTGCAGTCACACTGTACTGCACAATAGCCCTGAGTATCATGGGCTCTCTTCTGGGTGGGATTGGCTGTGTGTGTTCTCAGCTCCAGTGAGGTCTTGCTGCATTGGGCAAGGTGAGAGGTGATTTATGACTCTGTGCCAGTGCACACCCTTCCCCAGGTGTGACAGTCAGAGGCTGGGTCAGACTTCCGTGTTGAGACATTTGCGGGGAGCTACCACTTCACTCCTAGGAGCAGGGGCAGAAGAGAGGGAGCCTTGTTGATGGGAGGAGTGTCAGGGAGGGTCTTTCAGCCTACTGACTTTGTCTGAAAGATATTAGCGGGGCTTTTGAGCAAAAACTGGCTACTGTCAGAGCTGGTCTGAGGAGCAGCATAAACCTTCTAGTAATTATTAGACAGATGGTCTCTTCCCTCCTCCACCCCATCTGTACAACTCAAAGCTGTTGCGCTAAGGACAAGTACTCCGTCTCTCCGGAGTTCCCTGGCTGAGCATGTGAGTGAGGAAAGATGGTATCCTGCTTTGTGGAGACCTTGCTCTGCTCTCCCCAAAGATACAGCCTCCGAGGGAATGACTTCCCATCACCTGTGAGACTGAGGCATCGTTGCATGTCTGTCTGGGATAACTACAGCAATGTCAGTAAACGAAGAGGAAAGCTATGAATATGACTGTGAAAAGGAAAATGAGAGGCAACGCACTTTTAACAGGCAGAGCCTTGATATTTTGGAAGAAGGTACTTTTCACCTTTTTGTTTTTAATCTTTCATGGTGGTAGCATGTGGCGACATACAAATGATTTGAGCGATATAAAAAGGTGAATTGTTAATTTGTGGATTAAAATAGACGAAATGTTTTGTTTTACTTGTGTAGCCAGTACATTTGGATGAAGTATTCATCTAATATCTAAATAAGATAAATCTTAATTTATGTATACTTTGTTAAAGAAGAAAGGCATGGTCAACTGATGCAGGCTGTGCAATATCTATTTTATAACAGAACAGAAATTGGAAAATTTTCTCTCTCTGGGATTGTAGTGCATTTTTTATATGTGCACAATGTCTGTGTCTTATGAAACTGTATATTTTAGGTTGTCATTCCCAGCAGGTGCTTCTAGAACAGAGCAGCAATTTTGTGCTTATCCATGAATTTGAAAGCACATAGCCAGAAATAATCCAAGTGTGGGGTCTTATGACTTAAATTTTCAATATAAAAACCAACCCAAAAATGTTGTCGTGTTTTCTGGAAATAATGGGCAAGTGGCCCATTCAGATGGAAATGGGAATGTATGTGCATTGAAAATCCTCCTGTGCACCTGCTGTATAGAGAGGGTACCTATTCTAGGGCTGCTTCTAGCCAATCTGATAGCCTTTTGCAGGGTTTTAGGTAGCAAAAGCTGGATTCTCTACTCCTGTTGTTTCATATGCTGTAATTTTTGCTCTGAAGCAGTAGTTTTATGGTAGAGAATTATTACTTCCAAATAAACTGTTGTAAACTTGATGTAAGGATGCTTCTAAGGATTCTTAGCACAAAAAAAATGACGTGCTGTGAGTTGACATCCTTGTTCACCTCATGGTTAACAGTTCCCGTGTCCAGAGTTCTTGGTGAATGAACCATGCTCTTTGAGTGCCATTGAATAGGATTTTCCTGTAAAAGCTCCCTCAAAATCAAAAATCCTGTCTGTTTTTCAGATCTGTGTGTCTGTGCAAAAAAAGATGCTGAAGAAAATACTGGTAAAAATAAAATTTAAAACTGGGGATTGGGATAGAGAGGAAGTTTATCAAGAGCGGCCAGCTGAGATTTTTTTATATTTTACTCCTGTTTTTTTTATGCAATTAAATTATTGCTGAAGCATGCATCATGCTGTTCTTATTCTTTCTGCTGACTTTACCTTTCATCCAGATCTAACAGTCTGAAGCTGTTCTTGTTAAATTTGAGAGGGGGAAAAGAAAAAATTGCGTTCTTTCTGAGATAAATTTAGCCCTGTCTTTCTACATTGCCTTCCTCTCAAAAGCTCAGTATGTGTTTGAAATGTCTTCTAAAGATGCCTTTTTCTTCTCCACCTATGTGTTCATGTCACCTACACACTCAGTGTAGCAGAGATACAGATACACAAAACCTATATATGGTATTTCTATGTATCTTTGCACGTGGGAGTGCTTGCAAAGGGTAGTATTTCTCTGGGAGAATGGGTGAATCAATCCATTCTGTAAGTAAAGCAGATGGAAACACCAGCATGTAGCCTTTTCATCCTGAACAAAGGAGACATTTTAGCTCTTTCTGGCTGGAAATCTGGTACCAGAAATAGGAAATCAGAGGATATGCTTCACTTCAACCATTTATAGTAATTGAAAAGAAGAGGATAAAAAATGTGCAATTAAGACTCTCTAACTGTTTGGCCTATTCCATGTGCAGGATGTGTACTCACTTCTTGACTGTTATTTCCATAGCCATTTTGATGTAATGAGTTTTTTCTCCATCCCATCTGACATTTAGACACTGTAACTCCCCTCAGTCCTGTTTCTGGAGCCTGTCACAGAATTAACATTATGCCTGGCAGCATTACAGTTGGCTCTCTTGATGGGAGTGGAAGGCACCTTCATAAAGGTCTGCCTTCAGGTCTTCTTAAAGGCAGAAGAGTCCTAGAATTACTGCATTGCTTTGGAATTGTAAATGAAATTGTTTGTGTCCTGACAGCAGTGTGTTTACTTTTCATTTGATAAGCTGGCCTTGGGGTTGACTGCACTGAAACTTTGCTCAGGGATATCTGTTGTTGATAGTGTCTACTCAGACTTTCTTCATAAAGGAACCTGAGCTGTGAAAGGACAACCAGTCAGCTTCCTTTGATTAGTGATTTATTGGGTCAGCTGTTTCTGAAAGGGAGCTATGTTTTGATTCTTGCTTTTGCAGCTGGGACAGGAGAAGACTCTTACCTGCCTAGGACCTATGATGGCAGCCATTGCCATTTACTAATGTAGTAGTTTAAAAGTCCTGTTTATCTCAAGTACTTGCAATGCAGGCAAAGAATCTGTCTCAAGTTGAATTAAAAATAAAAAAGTTAAGTCTTGGGATCACTATTAAAATCTTAAATCAGGTACTCTGGGGGTCTGAGTTTCAGAAAATGTAAAATGAAATAGGATGGAAGCCATTCAGATCTCTGGAATTTTTGAATGCTAAAGCAAAAAAGATGGAGAGGAGACATTTTTGAAAGCTTTTGCACAACCATTCCCTCCCTGGAAAAAAGAAAGAGCTGGAAAAGGAAAGGATCACATATTTAAGAGAGGAGACAGCTGACAACGTGGCTTTTAAGCTTGTAACTTCATTTTAGTATTTTTAAAGATGTACAGTCCAGATCCTGGAGGTTTAAATCTTTCACCATTTATTGGTTATATTGACTGCAGTCTAGACATTTTTTGACAAGAAATGAATGAAAGAGAATGTCAAGACAGTAACTCAGTGGCTAGTAGTAAAAAATGCTCTGAAAACCGGTTTTAACTTAGAAGAGAGGAGCTATCCTGAGCTGTATCTGTAAATGATGCCTGCATTAAGGCAATTAAGAGAATTAAGGTGTTACCTCCAGAGATTTTTTCTCATTTTCTTAGTTTCACATTGTGTCTGTATTTTCCAAGTTACCACATTTGGTCTGCTTATACTAATAGAAGGAACAAGTGTCTGATGCTCTCTTTGAAATTTCTTTTAACTTGATTTTCCCTTCATCACTAGAAAATTTTATGCAGTTCCTGTCCTTCTTGGAGGAAGTAACTTTGAAATTACTCCCTGCCTGAGATTTTAGGCAGAGGCTTTAGGAAAGAAGTAAAAGCAGTGATTTGTTGTTTCTTGGGGTCTTTTTGCAAACCTGAGTTTACGTAATAACAAAGGTTTGTATGTGAGGCTTTAATATTGGATTTGTTAAGCTATTTGAGTTCCCTATGATAGAAATGGCTGTAAACAAACACTTCTTATAGCCTTATACAGCAAGATAAAATCTCTTCTTCCAGAAGAATCAGTACCTGCAGCTTAATATTAAAAAGTTATTTTGCAAACTGTGCCATTGAAATTACAGGAAGCCATGCTGTAGCATGTGAGGAAGACAGAAACCAAGACTATTGGATTGTCTGTTGCACTTCCTGCCTCTGTATCTCTCACAGCATGACGTTCTTCCAGACTCCTGCACGGAGCTCTCCCACGGTGTGACCTGACAGCTGTGAAGCAGTTGGTGCTCTGTGACCGCTCCTTGTCCCTTTAACCAGGGTCACGCCACCGCTGACCTGCCCGTCTACCTTCTGGAGCAGCTGGCCTGATCCCTGTCTTGGGGCAGGCTGGGGGATCTGCTGGGCTGGTATGTTAGGATTTGGATTTTTCTAGTAAGTTTTGACTCAGAGGCACATTCTTCAAGCTCTGGTGACAGTAGTATCTTAAAATTTTCAGCTCTTTAGATGAGTGTGTTCTCTTAGGGCTGTCTCAAATGTGGTGGGCAACAGCAGGTCTGAAGCTTCTGTCAAAGTTTAGCCAGGGCTGCCAAAAACACCTCTGTGTTGGAGGAGAAGCTACCATGTTTAATCTTCAAATGTGGAGAATCAGTAACAGCTGACAGCACATTTGAGGTATAATTTTCCTGAGTTTATTTGAAAGGTGATATACCTAATATGGCACAGTTTCAGAATTCTACGTGTGCTTGGCTCAAGCTGATGTAGTGCTCACAGTAACCTGTGCCAGAGCATAACTATCGGTGGCTCTGGAACTGAAGCTGTAATTTTTAGTGGGTGCTTTATCCTTGGAGTAAAAATAGCCTTTGAGGAATTAATCCATCGAGAGTTGAGGAGTCTGAGTCTGCCAGGGTCTGTGATGGCTAATGTTAGCCAAGTGGCAGCAGGGAGCATGGCTGCTCAGTCAGGTTTGCCATGTGTGTTCTGTGTGGCTCCATGTGCAACCTTCAGGATTTGATGCCCTTGCCATTATATCTCTGGTGTTTGGACAGAGCTGTGAGAGGAGGGGAGCGAGACAGAAAAGCAGTTTGTGAGCAGTTTGTCAGGACTGATCATGAATATAGCAGGCCTTGCCATAGTTAAAGGCTTTGGGTAGGGAACTGTTATGAAAAAAAAGCACTGTGCTCCCCCCCACCTTGCCAATAAGAAGCATGAGTGTTTAAATGGTACGAGATCTGTGCTCCATGAGCAGTATTCATTTCCCCAGATAGAGTTTCTGAAAATAAAGAGTAAAGTTTGGTAGTAGGGAAATCCTCATGCACCAGGACCTTCCCTGTTAGACTATGCAATTTTACAAGTCAATATTATCTACCCCAAAAGTGAAATTTTACAGTGGCATGTTAGCCCTCTTATGATTCCTAGCAGTTAGAAATAGATGTAAAGAGGAGCAGTGGGAGCTGGGCTTTCCTCTTCAGCAGTTGCTCTTTCATTTCATTAGTTTATCCTTGGTTAATAGGTCTCAAAAATGAAGAGAGTATATGTTGAGGGATGCAGGGAACAGGTGCTGAGGATACCTGTGACTGTTGGCACTGGTGATGTATTCATTTTCTTCGTTCTATAGGAGTCCTTTGTTTGGCGGGTGGTGGCTCATTGTAGAAGCTGCCAGTAGTGGTATTCTTGTTCCCTTTCCCTTCTATGGCTGTCTCCTGTTCCCTGCAAATATTTTTTACTTTAAGTAGCATACTTGTTGAATAGGTGACTTTCAGGGAGCAGTCCAGATAAGTGTGTTCCTCCATGTCCCTGCACATCTTCAGCTTGGGAATCAGTGCTCCATTAACTAGGTGACAAGAAATGTATGCAGGGTCCATCCTTTCAGCTGTACTTTGGGAAGCAGAGGAGCGTGGTTACCAGTAAATTTGCAGGTTTTAGGACGGTATAAAGATGGTGCTAGGTAGTTTAAGACAGAGGAAATGTTTGATCTCTGCAGTGTTTGTGCATTTGCCTGCTTGACTTTAAAAAAAAAAACAACAAAAAACACAAAAAAACCCCCAAATACTTTGAACTGCAAATGTGTCTCCAGTACCATGTATTTAGTGCTGTCATGAAAATAATTTGATGGGAGCTTTCTCTGTTCTTTGTTTCCCATTTTGGATCTGTGACATTAGCTTCAAAGCACTTATCAAAGTATGTGAGTTTAAAAAAAAAAATTCTTTTTTCTGTATTGTCTATCAGTCTTCTCCATAAGCTGAGAAGTGCAAAGTATATTTGATTTGGCTTTTTTGCATGCATCCATGCACTTAGACACAGTGCTCCCTATCCACCCTCAAGCAAAAAACTACTGATGTGTGAGTGAGCAAAACGAGGTCAGTAATTTGGCACTGTCGGTTTTGCATTACGAGGCACTGTCCTTCATTTGCTCTTGTTTTATCTTTACAGCAGTGTTGCCAGGCTCTCATACTCATCAGAAACTCCAGCAGGCTAGAAACCAACTATTCAGGATCCATTACATATGTGGCGTGTGGGGAGTATTTTTCCGCTGCATACTTCACTGATCGCACCTCTGAATGTTTTTTTTTTTAAGTAGTCTGTCTCTGGTTTTTTCCCTGATAGNGTTTTCTTGGTTTTTTCCCTTTAATTTTTTTTTTTTTTTTTTTTTTTTTTTTTTTTTTGACCACTAAAGAAATAAAAACTGCTGTACTAGGAACTGGCCAAATGTTATCTTGTAGTCTGTGGAGGCTGAGTAATGAGATATTTAAATGCTTTTGAGGATTTTTTTTTTTTTTAATTATGCTTCTTACTTTTCACCTCTTCCCTGCAAGCCTTGAATTCTGAGTAATTGAAAGCAACACCTCTTTGTAAGTTTCCCCTCCTTCCAAAAGGAAATCCTTCCTTTTAGTCAGTAGCTCTGTGTTTCCACAGTATTGTATGTAGTAGTAGTATGGACAGTAGTTGACTGACAGATTTTATTATGCGCGCTCTACTGAAATTTAGTTCCACCTGGATGAAGAGGACACATAAAAGGACACTTCTGCTTTGAAACCCTTTTACACTGGCAGAGTAGTGTATGAAGGTCTCTGTTTTGACAATCACCAACAGAACTTTGATGGAAATATCTAGATATAAAAACTATTGGTGACCAGATTCTACTTTGCTGCTGTTACTATAATGCTGTGGTATTGCTAGGTTAAAGTTTAAATGGTGAGTTCTGAAGGAATAATCAAGGGAGTATCCACACAATCAACCTTTTATCAGCCTGTTGGGAAGGTTATACATTCACCTGAATTTGGATGGTGTGAGGCTGCCATAGTCGTGCTCATTGGTGATTGTTAGTGCTAGGTACAGAGTTGAAATGAGCTTGCTAATGACAATGTCAAATAGTACTTTATAGTAGCGATGGAATGCTGTAACCAAGGGAACTATTTAGTGTGCAGTTGTATTGGAAACCTGCTGGCGTCAGGGTTTCTGATAGATATTTTATGGCATGACTTATGAACTTACTATATTTAAAAGAATATTGAGTTTATGGTGATGTCAGTTTGTGTGTGTGTATGAATAGTCTTCTGAACATTACACATTCTGTCTTTATATAAAGTTTTAATGGAAAACTTCTGTTAAACCCCTTTTTAAATTATAGCAAATGATCTCTGCAAGTTACTGCATTTTTTTCTGTGGAATCCTTATTGGTCTGCTTTTGGGCAATATAGCTGGTAGTTCATAAACGTACTCTATTTTTACTTCTGCAGTGGTAGAGTTATTCTTTCTGTTGATATGTCATGTTTGTCAGGTTGTTACTTTGAAGCATAAACTTTTTACTGTTACCACTTTCAGACATATTATTTGGATAAATACAATTATATTTTGAATACTTTTTTATAGCATTTTTTGGCATTCACTGGCACTACTCATGTCAATAAATATTTATAAATGTTTTTAGGATGTGATCTGCAAAAGTAGAATTAGATATATGGGAAAATAAATTAAGAAATTGAATTTCTTGCTACACTTTATACAATTTTCTGATGTTTCTGTAGGGAAAATATCCTCCAAAATTTCAATAGATATCTAAGTACTACTGCATTTAATGTATTATCAATGTGTCTTAGTAGTGATCAGCTGTAGATTTATATATATGCAGATTGCATATTTAGGAATTAGGTAGTGTTGTTTCCTTAGGGTGACAGACTGTCTCCTGCTGATATTACTGTACGGTTCTGCTTTTTTTTTTATCCTCACTATGTAAATCCTATTAGGCCTGATCTGTCTCTTCCCCCGCCTTAGTGTGCACTAGAACAACATTAGCTTATCTGCCAGACGGAGCCTTAAGTGACATTGCCAAGGGTAAATCCCCTGAAGAACAGTTCAGGCTACAGCAGCCTGATAACTCATAGTTCATGTGATCCACAGAATTTCATTAACAGTCCTTTTTTCCAGAATTGCAGGGTTTGAGGAAAAAGTGTAGTTGAAAAAAAAAAAAAGAATAGAAGGGTGAAGCATAAAGTGCTGTTGTTTCCTGTGACTGTTGGTGAAATTTTCAAAAACTTCTTGACTGTTAGATAAGTCAGTGTAGCTTCTTAAAGGATCACCTGTGGTATTAGGCTGAACTTCTGCATACTTTCTTCAGTCTTACAAAACTCCTGGTTCCACCTTAGTGATTAACAATCTCAACCAGTTGAAGTAAATATTTGTTACATGATGCTGCGATATTTTGTTTGTGATACTGTGGTCACTGTGGTGTGGCTGGGTATTACAAAAGCCATTTCTTATTTTGCTTGCTTACTTTGCTGTCTTGTAGTGTAAAACCCAATTCTTATCAACTTAATATGGCCCAGTCTTTTTCTGATGAACAGTGCCCCTAACAGTATTGCAGTTGCTTATTCATGGAGTAATGCTACTTCGTGTCATACAATGAGTAGGTGCCATGATGGAATCCTAATTATGTATCTAAGAATATCTGTTTCGACTTCCTGATTATTTCTTTTAATAAACTCAAGATATTGTTCTTCAGAGAAGAAAGTTTTAGCATTTTAAGCTTGTTCTGCCACTGACAAAAGTAAATGCTTGTTACAAGAGGAGCATTTGTACCAGTACCAGTACAATTTGTACCAGTATCACATGAATCTTGGATTTTGAGGCCAGGTTTGGGGGGAAGGGGTTGAGTTTTGTTTGTTTCTTGTTTTGTTTGTTTTGAGTTTTTAGCTTTTTATCTTTTCATCCAAAGGTTGACTGACTTAAGCAGTTTTTTTAGATGAAAACTTACACATATCTAAACTTAGAAAGATATTTCTTGCCAAGGATGGGAGTTGAACTTCAGTGGTCCTTGTTCATGTCTTCCAGCTCAGAATATTCTGTCATCCTCCCTCAATAGTACTGCCTATCTGATAAATGTTTTACCTTCTTTCTTTGCAGTTTTATGTGCTGAAAGAGTGGGCCAGATGACTAAAACATACAATGACATAGATGCTGTAACACGTCTTCTTGAAGAGGCAAGTATTACATCTGTTTAAAGGACCCATACACAGTGTGACAAAATAGTACTGAAATTATGTGGTACCACTAGTAAACATTGTTGGTAGATTGCTCTCTGTTGTGGAGGAATTAGGCATTTAAGTGTATATACACTTTATCTCATTGGTGAGGTAAATATTGTTTCTAAATGAAGATGATTTACCTCAGTCAAATGGAATCATTACTTCTGGTTATTTTTCAGTTGAGGCCATGTAGTATGTTCTTGGCCAAATGTCTGCCTTCATGAAGGAGAAAGAGGAATCATCTTAAAATGACACATATTTTTACAATATATGTAAAACTAAGAGTGTCTTTATTCATGGATATAATCTCTTCTGAAAATAATAAAAAAAAGCTCACAGACTTGTTTTCATAATAATTTTCTTAGATAATTTCTTTCCAGAGAAGTACATAGACACAAAATTATAAAATATCTAGTATTCTTTTTGTCTTCCTTCTTTTCCTTATCCTTGGTTGATTTGGATGTTGTTTGTGGGTTTTAATACCACTATTATGAAAATTAGTATTGTTGTAATCCTTAGCACTGACGAAATGTCGAAAAGCAGCTGTCGCACTACTACGCTTATGTTCAATAAATACTGTGATAAATTTTTTCTGCTAAAATTAGCTGGTTTTCTGCAGTAAACATGAGCAATTATTTTCCAAAGAGTGCTTAAGAGAATTCTTGAGGTGAAAACTCCTACAATTGTATTAGTTCATGGCTGACTGAAATTTAGTCCTTTCTATATAGTCACTTATTTATTGCAATAGCAATGTCAATAATGGGGTCTTTCCAGCCATTTAAGTGGTCTATTATTCCTCTAATTCTGCAAGGAAACAAGCATGGGCATGAATGCTCGCATCTCCCACCTGTTCTGGATATCACTCAGTGCAGTACAGTCTTACCTTTTGTGCTTTGAGCCAAACCCATTCAAACACCTCTGTACAAATTACCTGTTAAAACTGATGTGTTACCCAAAAGACTTCTCCTAGAATAATTCATCACCATGTAGTAACAACAGTCTCTTAACTTGTTTGTGCCCTGTTCCCTTTGCCTTGTTTGCCTGAGATTTACTGCATTTGGTCTGTGGCTCCTTCTAGTAATGATGGCAGCATTCTGCCAAGCTGTTTCCTCCCCTGAGTCCATGTAGCCAAATGTTTATAGATCCAGGCCTCACACTCTCAGGAGCAATGCCTGAAGGACCTGCTGAGCTAGTGTTTTAAAGCCTCTTGTGTACTTTCCTATCTGGATGTTTGGAAGGGAAAAATAAGAGGGTGTAAACATTGTAAAGGGGGTGTACATAAGGGGGTGTTTAACTTCATTAAAACAAACACTTTCAGTGGGCCTTTATATTTGACCATCATTTCCCAATGAAATGACTGTTCATAGGGATAGGTGCACTTACAGCACCTTTCTCTGTTCTCCATATGATGGTTTTCATAAGAGATTGGGTCCATTTGCTGAATTTATCTCCTCCTTGTTGCTTTCACACACAAGTGGGAGAAGAAACAAAAGCTACCCCTTGTCTCTCCTTCATGTTTGCAAGGTTCAGGTGCTTGCATAATAATGTTGATAGAGTGGATGGTGCAGCATTTGGAATGGTAGGAAAGAGAAGATCTTGAAACAGCATGTGTGCAGATATTTCAGAAATCAGTGCCTATAGCCCTGAAACTAAGGAAAGGGAGAGGCACCTTGCCTGGGTGTGTGGTGAGAATTGGAGCAGATTTCTTCGTGAATCTGCTTTCTCAGTTTTTCCTAATAATAGAGTAAATGTGTCTTGCTTCATTTATTTTAACATTTTATAGTTTTTTTACACATTGCTATAATTAGTTGGTTCCTTATCATTGTGTGAGCAAGAGACCTGTTCCCAAACTGCGATTTAGAGCTGAATTGCTAAAAATTGGGTAGGAAGGTTAGGGAGGTTCTTCAAAGAGCCTGGAAATGCACTTACTTTCTTCAAATAGGAAGTAAAAAAACACTGCTTGTAAATAGCTCCTCCTCTGTAGAGTCAAAACCACAGCAATACGTTTTTTCCATTCAGTATTTATGAAGTGAGCCAAATTAGTGAGCAATAAAAGTTGGCTTAAAATATATCCAAATGTATTTTGGACAACTTTGTGGCACCTATTGTTCTGAAATTGTACGTAAGATTACATAAAGATTTTATGGCTAGATAATGCCAGTAGCTTTCAATGCAAATGTAAGTCTGACCTTCGGAAACCATTTCGAAAATACTCTTTGCAGATACAACATTGATCAGTAACCTCTTTTTATTTACTGATTATTATATAACTTTTTTATTTTTCCATTATGAAAGCCTCTTCATTCAAATTCATTGACTTGAAATCCGTGAGAGCAGTAGCTGTAGGTTTTTTAGGCTTTGTCCTTAACGTACACATGACATGAGGTAGCATTTAGTCATGAAGTCTGGGTAGTGTCATGGGCAGCAAGTAAGCTCTAAACAACATTTTCAATGACAGGGAGAGAATTCTTCCTCAAATGGTGTTGAACTAAAGTTAGGGAGATGAACACAGCAGTATTTAACCACTATTTAAAAAATCTAGTAGTTAAATAAGAAAATGATAGATAGAAATGCTTAAGGAACAGCGCAAAATTTTATGCAGCTTATTATCCTCTCCCAGGCAGATTACAATCTCGTGTACTAGCTTCTGCAAGGCTGAAACATCCATCTGTACATGTCACCAGCAGGATAAGCTTGTAGTTTTTATTGATGCCTGTGGTGAACTACCAAGACAGGTGATTTCCAGTACTGTGCTCATAGAGGAGGGGGGAAGGAAGAGGGCAAGCATGACATGAGAGTAAGCACTTCATATAGTTTGGAGCATCTGCCAAAGGGAAAGAGTTAGGATTTGTTTTTATACAAAAGCACTAATGGTTGGCATACACAAAAATAGGAGCTGAACATCCATTGTTGTGGTACTGGCTTCTACTCCTGCACAGCTTATTGCCTTTTATTTGTAGGTGGAGCAGGTGGAAACTGAAGAATGCTTTGAGATAGGGTCAGTCTTTTATGAATAATGCTGTTGTAAGATATGTAAGAGTAGAAAAGGAAAATCAGCAAAAACACCTGCACAAACAAACCCTCAGAGAAATGTTGTTAAATGTTTTTAAATATTGTTGAAATGTTTGTTCCTTTCCGTTCAAGGCATTTTTACCTTCCCTCTGATCCTTTGGTGATTAAAAAAATACAAATTGAAGTTGGTTTTCTATTCTTAATGCTTCACAGAAAGAACGGGATTTAGAATTAGCTGCTCGGATTGGCCAGTCACTATTAAAGAAGAATAAATCACTGACAGAAAGAAATGATTTCCTGGAGGAGCAAGTAGAACACATCAGAGAAGAGGTACAGTTTTTATGCCTGAATGCTGTATATGCTATGATGGGGGGAATTTCCTTCTGCCTTCGCCTTGTCCATACATTTGGTTGTGGGCAACCTGCTCCTGTGTCTTGACCACCCTCACTGCTAAAAATGTCTTACTTACATCTAGTCTAAATCTGCTCTCCTTTGGTTTAAAAGCATTACCCTTTATCCTATGACAATAAACCCATGTCCATGTCTGTCTTGCTGGAACACTGCGTGTTCACCAGGGAACAGTTGAGGAGGAGAATCACCTCCCTCAACCTATTGGCTACACTTCTTTTGATGCAGCCCCGGGGCATGGTTGGCTTTCTGGGCTGGGAGTGCACATTGATGTGATTAATAAAACACACTAGAAAGCTTACATCATTTCAAGTAGCGCCTGTGCTTTAAAAGAGCTCTTTATCTGTACATGCAACTGTCACTAAACTCCAACTTATGAAGGAGCTAGGAGCCACTGTTGTTCTACTATTCTGAGGCAGTGGCCTTGCTTTCTGACTCTCACCCTTACGAGGCTTTGAGCAAGACAGAGAGCAACCGAACAATGAACCACAGTTGAATAAAAACTTTAAAACCAGATCATAATTAACACTGCTCAGGGGTGTGAGATGTTGCATTATAAAGATCTCATAAAGTGCAGATGGAGTGATGGGTAATGTGTGATGAATGGTGGTGGAGCACACACAATGAAATAATATCTTTTGATGTGGCCTACCCTTTTTGGCATGGAAAACTAGTTCTGTTCTCTCCCAAAGGAGGCCTGTTGCTTGCTGCCCAAGGCCCATCATGAGGCAGACCAATTTATTTGTGTATTAGTCAATATGACATGTACTAGGTACTTGAAAGGTGACTGAGCAGGACTGTGCATTCATATCATCCATCCAGAGTGGAAAATTTGATTGAGTAAAGTGGAGGACAGGGACAAGGTACCTCTCTTCATGTTTTTTTTTTTTAATTTAGTGGGACTGAGGAGCAGCATTAGGAAAAGTGCAACCAGAAATAAGCATGTTACCAGGTGGCTTGGTATGTTGGGCCATATGCTCTGTGAACACCCATCTTTCACACTGTTATTTTGGTTCTTTCAGAAACCAGTGCTTTTGAGGCAGAGCTTACCGGACTTTAAAGTCATTACACTTTTGTGTATTGAAAATCTGCCTTTAGTAGGTTGCAGGTTTTCTATTAAAACTGAATTTTGAATATTTAAACAGAACAGTAACTAAGGCAATTGTCTTTAAGGGCAAGAGATAAGAGAATTTATTTGATATTTCCAAAATTCTGTAAAAATTGCCTTAAAATTGTTTGTCTGGGAGATTTATGCTTTCTTTAATAGAGGGACAAATTCTTTCTGGTGAGTGGTATTAAATTTAGGTTTTATTGCTATCTGTATCATGGCTTGAATAATTTAGCTTTATATCTCTTTGACCTTTGTTGTGACAAAACTTGTCCATCCCATTAAGCAGACTGAGTTTTTCCTGTGTGCTGGTAACATGCCACGTTGATAGGTACATGTCAAAGTTACAAAGACCTGTACGAAGGGCATCAGATTCTTGTGCTTGTCTTTTAAGTTTGTGTTGTTAGGTGCTGCTGAGTTTAAGAAGGGGCCTGTGATCATGTTCAGTAAAAAACGATGTAACTGAGATTTTTTGCTGTACTAGAGAGCACAAGAGTGAGTAGACTGAAGCAAGCACTTTAGTGTGTGCACAGACACTTCAGTCTCAGCTTATTGTTTCACTACTGTATTCTAGAAGCAGAAACGTTATACTGGGGAAATGTTCTTAATTGTAAAGTATTTTGCTTACAGAGATGGGTGTCTGCCTTTTCAGCAGCAGTGTAGTTCACAGGTACAGTGTGCCTATCTGCTGTTCAGTAAGAATGCTGCAGCTCCATGTTCCTTACCTCTGGGATGGTGCTGCCTGCTAATTTGATGTTGTCTCCTTTGACATTAGAGCTCAGTATCAAATAAATGTAAACTGTAAATCTGCACAATGTGAATTGTATTTGGAATGGAGTAGCTCACTAGCTTTTAGCTTCTCCTAATCTTTCTAAATTTCCCAGTTTCTGCTTCTTTTTCCTCTACGTATTTTGTCCTATGTTTCTGAAGCTAAAATGGCAAACTCCCAGTGCAATGTCAGTCACCTCAAACCTGTGTCAGTTAACTTCTGGGTAATACAACCCTCTAGACCTGTTATTTGAGTTCCAAGTCATCTTGCCGGAGTTTGTGTTTTGATGATAGCAGGTTTCAAAGTCCAGGTTTGATTTTGTTCTGTGTAAAGTGAGAGGAAAGGAAAAAGTTAAATTATAATCTGGAATGGTGGTTTAAGAAGGGCAACATTGCTTTTGGTCTATTAAGAGTAGAAAGTAATGTTAGAAAGACAAATGCTCTTTATCTTGGTACTTGTATGCATGCTGTTTACATACAGTGTAACAGGGTTGTCTTCCTTTTGAGTAATTCCAACCTGTTAAGCACTTAGTTGCTGTCAGGAAAACAAATCAGCTCTAATCTTGAAACAATTGTTCATCATTCATCAAAGATTGGTGAATTAGGTCCCAGCTCTTTAAACTGTTGTTCTCTATGTGAGGATACTTTTATCTTCTACTTAAATTATTTTAAGATGGGTACAGCTATTTCATGAGTTAGTTCTGAAGCTGAGTAAAGCTGTCAGACCAGCAGAGGCAATTAAAAGCCTGAGGAGATGAGTTATCACCATGCTTGGTTCGTGGGGTGTGGTGGGCCTTGTCCCATGTGCAGCAAGGGCTCAGTCTCTATTCCTTGGTAACAATACCAAAATTGGGCAACAGTAAGGGGGCAGTGGAGGCTCTGGAGGGCAGATGTTGCAGCGGCTTATGAAAATGTAGAACTGGCTATTTCTGTTCATGAAACAAGTCCAGTGTTTCACAGTGTGAAAATGTGTACTGGGTCTGTCTGGAATGCTGATAATATTCTTCACCATCCTACCTGTGCTTTGGTTCACTTTTGGTGCTGTGCTTTTGGGTTTGGGACTAAATCAGTGTTGATAATGTTTTGGCCATTGCCAAGCACCAGGCTCTTTTCTTTTTTCCTTATGCCCCTCCCAGCCTCCCCAGCCTTTTTTTTTTTTTTTCTTTTTTACCTCTTCACTCTATCCACCATCTGCACAAGATGCTGGGAAGCTGCACAGCACTGGTAGCTGACCCAAACTGGCCAAAGGGATGTTCCATACCATATGTTATGTTCAACAATAGAAGGTCAGGGAAAGGAGGAAGAATCTGAGACATTCACGGTTATGGTGTTTGTCTTCACAAGTGACAGTTCTGTGTGCGAAGGTCCTACTTTCCACTGAATGGCTGAACATGCATCTGCTGATAGAAAGCTGTGAATAAATTCCTTATTTTGCTTTGCTTGCATGGGAAGCTTTGCTTCACTAATTAAACTGTCTCAGCAATAAATTTTTCTTGCTCTCGAGCTTCTGTGTCTCTCCATCGTCCTGTGGGGATTGTGGGGCAGACTGTGGGCTCAGCTGGTGGGTGCTTAGCTGCTCACCAAAGTTAACACACCACAAAATGCTGCATCAAAGGGAGGTGTTGCTGGAAGTTACTGCAGAGAGTGTTTCACAGTCTGATTGAGATTGAAGTGAGCTCGGGAGGTCATCTTGTCCAAACCCTCTTCTGAAGCAGGGCCCCCTGCAGTCCACTGCCGAGGGCCATGTGCAGTTGATGTTTGATTAACTCAAAGAATGCAGATGCCACAAGCTCTGGGCAACCTATGCCAGTGCTCAATCTCCCTCACAATTAAAAAGTGGCACCCGATGTTCCGGAGGGACCACCCATGTTTCAGTTTGTGCCTATTGTTTCAGGTCCTGTTCCCTTAAAAGATCAGCCTTTTTGACTGTTCACTCTCTTTTGGAGGATTGGAATGCTCAGAAATGGCAGTAAAAATAGTACCCTCAGCCTTTTTAATTCATAGAGAAAAAACAGTAGCAAGAGCTGAAGATGATCTAGTGTCCACCCACAGACAGTATCTGTGTTCTTGCTTCTTAAAGAGGCTGTTATAATGTGCCAAAGGGAAGTAAATTATTATTTTTGGTTCAGCATTTTCGCTCTTCCTGAAATGGAGAAAGTGAGCCTCCAAAAATTAATACACAAATTTTGTTTAATAGTTTTCTAAAATGTGGTTGGATGGGGATTTTTTTTTTCCCCTTGCTATTTAGAACCATGTCTCAGGAGGACTTGGTGCCTTAGCATTTTGCATTATGCAGAACAGTCTTAGTTAAGTAAATGACCTTGTTTGCTTCAAATTCTGAACAATTCAAGTGCTTTTTTGGAATGTGTCTGCTCTTTTGTTCGATAAAAATGAAGGTCATATCTATGTCATTGAGAGTCTCTGTTTTTTTTTTTCTAATAATAACTACAAAGAAAAGTATGCTTACAATATGAAAAGCAGAAGTTTAATAAAAAGAAATGTACTGCACATTTTTACATGGGAAAGAGCAAACTGAGAGCCAAGTCTTGCAGTGCAAGTGGAAAGGAATGGATGTGTCTGATCAGTTATGCTGTCTATAGTTGTGCAAGGCAAATAAAAGTCATCTCCTGTTGCTGGCACCTTAAATCACAGCTATGAAGTGGTGTACGTGCTACTGTCTAACCGGGCTTTTAACCCTTTTCTTGGAGAATAGCAATATGAAGTAACAAACATTACATTTGTGGAGCTCACAATTGCAGGGAATCTGTATCACCCACCTTTGCTGTTTTGTTCATTTTTGATGTATGTGTGTACTAAATGTAGGAATCCCACAAACTACTTTACCAGAGCCAAAAAAATCCAAAAGCTGACTGCAACCTCCACTGTTGGAACAGCCTCAGAAGAGCAGCCTCCCTCTGTGTGGTGGCGTTCTGCAGCTCAACAGGCACTTGAGTTGTAATTGTAACCTTATTACACAAGTATTTCAGTAATTTTATGTAAAGTCTTTTGGAGGGGAAGAAGTGCCTGCATCCGAGTCCTGCAAGGTCTGCATCCAAGCCAGAAGGTGACAGTCATCACACAAAATGGATAAAAGCAATGTTTGGCTTGCTTGTGCCACATTAATTTCTTACTGTATCATTGCAATATATTCATTACTGTGCATGTGAATCTAGACTGTATGCAAGGGTGAGTCAGGATTGCTCATCATAAAGAAGGCAAAAAAGGAACATGTCTAATAGCAGTGAATAATTGCATATTTGAACTTGTAAAAAAGCATTTAGTGGCTACTTTAAAAAGTACACTTTCCCTTCTTTCTAAGAAATAAAAGAAATTGTTCCAGTCTGTCTCAGTCTTGGACTCTTAATTTAGTCCAAGATGATGCCTGGATAATGATGCCTGGTAAGTAACGAGCTAATGTGTGATGGGTTTTCTTAAAAATATGTCTGGAAAATCAGCTTGCTGATCTGTGAGCCCTTCCTTTGTGTAGGTTTCTCAGTTGCGCCATGAGCTGTCCATGAAAGATGAGCTGCTCCAGTTCTATACCAGTGCTGCTGAAGAAAGCGAACCGGAGTCTGTCTGTTCCACCCCGTAAGTCAGTCGGTCTGCAGCACTGAACTGTCATCTGTTGACTGATGTAGTAACTTTGATAAGTGGCAAAATTGCCCCTGTATTGACTGGAACTATAAATGGGCCTCAGAACTTGGTGCAAGGCTCCAGCTGGAAGGATTTGCACTAAGCCAGCTGGCTACCCAGATGCCTACAAGAGCCAGGAGGGGAGAGTACATGGGGAGGCTGCTGTCACAACGCTGCAACTTCCAGAGGAACTGGGTCACTGTGGTGGTGGGGCAGCCGTGGGTCTCACTGACAGCAGCCCACATACATTTGCATGTGCTAGGACATGCTACATGAGTGACCTTTGTGCTCGATGGATCTCTGAAGGCACTATGGAAAAATTCCAAGCTGAGGGAAAGAAATAAAGCATGGCTTAGAGCGTGGGTTCCAGGCAGTTAGCTGGCTGAACAGCGTTGCAGGCTCTGAGGGGCTGTCTGCCCTTGCAGAGTTATTGCTGCATTCTGATGAAGCATGTGCAGCATTAATCAGGAGCTGTTGGATTGCTCCCTGTAGTAACGTGGTTTCTTTTCTCATAGCCTTGGCTGAATAACTTTTCCATAGGAAATGTGCAGAATGATAAATACAGTTTTTGAACATTCTTGTTTGAAATTCATTGCACATTTATTGCTGCCTAAAAGTACAGCTTTAATTTACGAATAAACTGTATTTCATGTGTCTCTATTTGCTTTTGAGACCTGAGCTCAGTCTGTGCTTCTGTGAGATTGGCCATAATACATGTTAAAATTATTTAAAATTGTTGCTTTTTCCTACAAGGCTGAAGAGGAATGAATCTTCTTCTTCCGTCCAGAACTACTTTCATTTGGACTCTCTTCAAAAGAAACTCAAGGACCTTGAAGAGGAAAATGTTGTGCTTAGATCTGAGGTGAAATTTCTCCCTTTGTTTTGCTTAATATAATTGTGCATCTAAATGCCAGAACAGGTATTGAGAAGTTTGTATTCAAAGCTGAGAGTCTAACTAAGAGTATAATTCCACATGTAACAGATCTCTCTGTAGTTGTTTAATCATCATCCTTTGTCTTTTCAAATGAAGGAAAGGCTGAAATGTGAAAGCCACACAGAGTCACAGAATTGTTTAGGTTGGAAAAGACCTCTAAGGCCCTTAAAGCCAACCTTTGACCAGTCAATACTTCATCAACTAGACCAGAGCCCCAAGTGCCATGTCCAGTCCTTTCTTGAACACCTCCTGGAATGGTGACTCCAGCCCATTCCAATGTCTTATCATCCTTTTTGTGAAGAAATTCTTCCAAAAAGAAGCTACATGCAAAGCAGTGCTTGTACAGTAAGAACAGGCAAGAATATGGGCAGATTTTGGAGTCCAGGATTCCACTTTGAAAGAGGTTTTAAAGGGCTGACTTGGCAAATAAGTGTGACTTGAGCTGCAGATCTCAAGTCTGTAGGCTGGCATGGTCTCTGATACCGATTCAGTGTTTGTCAGAATAATAATTGCTAGCCTAAATTTGCATTACATTTCTTAATTTTGTGTTTCAAGTCAGGCAGTTAATATTTTAAACGGAATTTGCTTTTCTTTATTTCTTATAATACTGTGTTTGTTTCACAGATGACACAGTTTGTGAATAGTTTTATATTTTCAATCCAGCTTTTAAACCTTGGGAGCATGGGACTACTTTGCAAACATGTAGCAGACAAGATACTTTTGGTCTAAGAGTGAATATGTGAAAGTATAATGTTATTAACATTTTCCACTGCACATGCAGGGCCCATTGTAAAGAGATAGTGCCATACCTTTGCACAAGACACCAGATGATGGAGACTGCTGTGCTCTTAACCAAGAATTTGCACAAGAAAGATGACCAATAGATGGTCTGAGAATAGTGAACGTTAGAACTGGGAGAGCTGCTGCATTGGGAGCTGGCAGGAAGCCCCGTGCAGCACTGCCTTCCAATCCAGGGAGGTGTAGTCTGTGCCAGCAGGGCACAGGATGAAGCCAAATCTGAAACCTGTGAGCTGTGCAGCTCTCTACAGATGCAGTCTGTGGGTGTCTGTGCATGCCCCCATGGGCACTTAGGAATAGATTACAGACCCACCAAGGTGGTGCCAGACACAACCAGCTGGCTGCAGCCATGCTGCTCTTGGCACTCCCAGGGTCAGAATGGAAAAGACAGTGCAGGGAGGGAGGCAGGACTAAGGTTTTTTGTGGGATATATGGTTACAGTGCCAGAACTTTTCAAATAGGATCAAATAGCATGTTTTTAAATACCTGAGGGTATAATTTGGTTATTTAAACCAAGCATTTATTTAGTTTTTGATGATACCTAGCTTTACTCAGGTGACCAGATCAAGTTCTGCATGCTAGTATTTTGTATGTCCATGCTTTTCTTTTTTCTTTTTACTTTTAGTGCAAAATACACAAGTGACATCTAGTGGGGATATGGTGATAATGATGCCATTTTCTCCATGCAGTAATGTCTCTGCTGAATGTTCACCTGGCCTCTTTTTCCAGAACATGTGGGAGGGCAGGCAAAAACTGTAGTTTCTCACTGTCTTCCTGAAGGAGTGATTAGAATAGCTTGTCTTTCTGAAGCAGATGGAAGTGCAACAACAGACTGGCAAAGAACAAATGTGCTAATGTAGCATATTTGATGTGGATTTCTTGAACAGGCCTGTCAGCTGAAGACTGAAACAATTACTTATGAAGAGAAAGAACAACAACTTGTCAATGATTGTGTAAAAGAGCTAAGTATGTCCCTACTTCTTTATACCTTTTTGAGATAGTTTAGTAAAAAAAAACAAGACAGATCAGACAGTCATGTTTTTCTATTGTACTTATTTTCCTTGTATAAATGGTTAATAGGAGAAGATTTCTGGCTAAAATTTTGCAGCAGAAAATGTTGGCTTGAAAGCTAAATCTTCCTCATTTAAAAATAGTTTTGCATTAAAAGTGTTCAATCTCCTTTGCAGCATGAGCACTTGATGCCTTTCTGGTTTTGTGTCCTACTGTGTTTTTCAAAAATACCTTACTGTGAATCGGGGGTAGGATTCTGCTGAAGCAAGTGATGTTCCAAAAGAACATCTTTATGCTTACTTTTCTGCTTTGGGGTTTGTGATGTTAATTGTAATTATTTATCTTAAAGGGGATGCAAACATCCAGATTGCCAATATCTCTGAAGAGTTAGCAAAGAAAACTGAAGATGCTGCCCGCCAGCAAGAAGAAATCACTCATCTTCTCTCTCAGATAGTCGACCTGCAGAAAAAGGCGAAAGCTGTAAGCAATCCAGTTGAGAGACTGCTGTTGTTATTTGCTACTAATGTAACTGGAGGACAGCTTAGAATCCTCTCTGTACTGGAGCCTAAAGGAAATATTCCACCTTCCTTATGTGGATGACCTTGTTAATATCTGGCATACTTGACTAGAAAGCATCAATTTATTAAAAGATGCATACATGGTTTATCAAATGCAATAGTTAAATTTATTTTAAATATTAGATACAAAATTCTGCTCTGAGTGATGTCAGTGAGACAAGAGTGTCAGTGCAAGTATTTCAGTGGGCGCATACTTGTTTGGAGGTTCATTTAGCAAGGTGCATTCTAATGCTATGTGTTCTCTTGTTAATATTTTAAACATTTTAAATTAATGTGCAGATTAATATTACTGCAGAGGAGAGGAAAGAAAAGTTAGAAGGTTCCTGCTTACCTGTAGTATAGGATGCAAATATCACAGGACAAACCATTGCAGTATTTCTAATATTTTTGGGCATATTTTAGTGTGCCGTTGAAAATGAGGAACTTGTCCAGCATCTGGGAGCAGCTAAAGATGCCCAGAGACAGCTCACAGCAGAGGTGAGTACATTACTTAGTAATAAAATAATTTAGTAGCAGAAAAATGACTGTTCACTTTGCCGCGGAGGTTTAGTCTGAGCTGGATCAGAAATATTAATTAATTTTGCCTGTATATGTGGAATGAAGGAACACTTATGTTCCTAGTATACTAAGTTCAAACCTTTTTTTCCCCCCCTATTCTCTGCTCCTTCAAATGACACACATTTTGAAACAGAGACTTATGGGCTATACAGGACCACCTTTACAGGTTGTCTTCTCTAGGCTGGTAATTCCAGCCTATACTGACTAGTGAGATAACATGGAAGAGCTCATTTGTGCTCTATTTGTTCAGTGTGTAAACATAAGGCAGTCCAGTATTTTTGGTTGTCTTACGGATGCTACATTCAAAGAAAATTGAAAAGATGTAATGAATAGAGCTTGATCCCTTTAGGATGTGTCTTGCATTTGCATTACTTGGTGATGAAGATGGGAATGGCCAGAGAAGCTTTTCCAGTGTGTGACCTCTTGTGTCTGTGGTGCTCAGCAAAGATTTGGCTCAGGCCTCACTGTTGCTTTCTTAGGAAAGAAAATGAACCTGATCTCTTTTTCAAAACCAAAGCTGATTTTTATGAAAGTTATAGGAATGTGGTGTTTCAGACTTCTGCCCCTTTGCCAAACTTAGTTGAAGTGGCTGATGAACCCAAAAGCTGCGAGGTGACATCTGTAGACAGAGTGATTACATAGATATGTTTCCTGAGAAAGTTAAAAATATAAGGCAAGGTCTTAAGCTGTTGAAAGCTGTATGTGTATATATGTATGTATGCATTAAAGTCCTGGCTTTAAAATTCCTAAGTCCTTTAGACCATTGTGGAATGTCTTGTCCTCAGACCATGGTGTTTGCCACTGTGGTCATCATGGCAGTGATTAAGCACTAAACCTGAACAGACTAAAGATACTTTTTTAGCTCTGTATCTTCTCCTTGACAATGGCTTCACATAGATACGTAGGGAAGGAAATGGGGCAAGCAGTTCCTTCCACATTGTGACCCTCCCTGCCTGCCTTCTCATTACTGACCTATGTTATTAATGATTCCCCAGTGATACTCAATTTTTGGAGGTCAATTCCTTTCAAGTGAGATATTTTACCCTAAACCATTGTTGCTTACCAGTAGTAAAAGAATTTGCAGGATTTTTATGGTAATAGTGCGCCCCATAAGGTCTTGCACTGTTTTCTCTATGTTACAGTTGCGAGAGCTGGAAGACAAGTATGCAGAGTGTATGGAAATGCTTCATGAGGCCCAAGAAGAGCTGAAAAACCTTAGGAACAAGACAATGCCAAATGCTATATCACGCCGGTACCACTCCCTCGGTCTCTTCCCTATGGTAAGCAGATTTAAGGGAAAAACCTGCACACACCAAGCAAAGGAAGTGTGTTTGCATCTGACTTACAGCTCCAGGGTGCTAGGTCTGGCATAAGCATGGGTGAAATGTGTATTTGTATAGCGTTAAAGGATACCTGGGTGATCAGTTTTGCTTACCTGGTTCTGAAACAGGGGTGCTGTGCAGCTCTGCTGCGGTGTTATATACAACCTGCAGCTGTCTGTGCTTCTGGTGTGAAATCTGGGTAGCATTAACAGGTTCTTACACAGTTTTATACATATTCGTTAAGCATCTCCTGTATTGTGGTAGCTGATGCTCATTAGGAGCTTTGTGTTTATCTTCAATATATTTGGAGATATAACTTCCTAATAGCATAACAATGGTTTCCAGACATGGCATCTTTCTAGGCATTTGTGATATACATTCTAGTTCTTCAGTCTACATTTTGAACAAGGTTAAATGCATACCTTCTTGTTTTATGGTGCCTGAAAATTCAGTGGTTCATTGAAAGAATGTTAGCTGCTAATTTGTATTACAACAGCAAATTGTGATGGTTTCACTGGTGTTATCAACTTTCTTTACTTGATTTCATGTAATTATGACATTTAAAGTTCAAGGAATATGCAGTACCTTCAATGAAATAAGAAAAAAGAGTGGATAAGAATGTGTTCAGGGCTCAGGCTCAGAATGTGCTCTGTTTGCCTGTGTATCTCTAGAGTAGTTAGATTACTTCAGAAGGCAGTCAGTGGCTTTTTTTGAAATACACTGATGTAATCAGGCAGAAAAATCTGGCCTGCCTTGTCTTGTCTTACTGCTGAAGAAGAGCACATTTTCTTTGTGCTCACAAGGAGTAAATTGCCAGCAAAGGCTTAGCTTGCCTTTTTGTGCTTCCTTCTGAGATTGAACACAGGCCAAACTAAAATGCAGACATCTAATACTATAAGTTGTGCTTGCAAAAATAATACTAATTGTGCTTGCAGAAATACAGCTGAAAGCTGTGAAAAATATGCTGAGATAGATTTATGTATTTTGTATGAAAATGACTTTCAAGTGTTGAATCATGGGACAGAAGATCATTTATGTTTGTTAATGTTTGATACTTCCACCCTCCACCCAGCAATAAAACTTAGTGTCCAGCTATGGAAAATTGATGGCCTGTTACCTCTAACCTTATGGAAAAAGTATATAGTGCTTTATGCCAATAATCATGACATTTTTGTGGATAATGCCATGGGGTTTATGTTTATTTTAAATGAGAACATAAAAAGCAGAACTTTATACATGAAAGGTGAGTGTTACTGGGTGAGTGTTCCCAGACTTCAGTCTGGGAAGCTGGATCATGTTGTTGCCTACAATGCTTCCTTAAAATTTTTTCAAAGATCTTAGGTATCATCCGATGGTACATACTGCAGGAAAATGAAGCTAAGCCACATTTTCTCAATGCTTTAAATATCTACATCAGTTTTCCAGTCATTTTTTTTATATTCAAACCTTTCTTTTTTCTTATAGAAATGCTCTTCTTTACTTAGTATTTTGTACAAGTAATTTACTATTTTCTGTCTCATGCCAACCTATTAATACTGTGATATTTGTTTCTCTTTTGTGCTTATTTTTTACAGGATTCTTTGGCAGCAGAGATAGAAGGGTCAATGAGGAAAGAACTTCATTTAGATGAACCTGACTCTCCTGACTTGGCGTACGACTGAAAAGAATTGGTTCCTAATTGATTGGTTATATCTGAAGTTAATTATTTGAGGAAAAAAGAAAAAAGAGGAAATAATTGAGCTAGATATTTAGAAAGAAATATTTCTAACTGAATATGAAAGATAGAGAGAAAAGAAAACAAATTGCCTAGGTTTCAGGGTGTTTTTATTTTCTCCTAAAGCTGCCAAAAGAAAACAGCTGTATATTGGCTTTGCCTTGTCTTGTAAACTTTTTTCCTCTTAGGTGAGTGCTGAGAATGGGAAAAGGTTTGTTTTCTTGTGTGTTACCATGCTAGATTTCTTCAGTTACCAGTTAGGGGAAGAGTTCAAGTTAGTGGGTTCTCTGTTGGTGAGTTTTATAGCATAAGTTACCAGATAACTATTGATCAAATCCAATTTTTACAGGAAGAGCATCAGGGCAGTAAGGAATTCAACAAGTTCTGTTGAATTAAACAAGAGAGTAGTTCGAAACCAGTTAAGTGCTTGCGACAGCTCCAAAGCTATAGATAGATACAGCTTGGCAGAAATGGCCTCACTGATGCCAGTTGCACGTGTGCTCCAATAGGTTTACCTCACAGATCTGTGCAAAGCATGGATTGTTTAATTTGAAATAAGTTAATCCAGTTTACAGGGTCTATTACAGAAACAGAGTTTACAAAACAGGACAGTCAGAGAAGGTACAGTAGGCACTCCCCAGAAATCTTCTAATTGCATTTACAAAACGCCTGACGCATACCCTGACCTTTTCTGAGACTGAGCCAAGAATTGTGAATGAGGCTTTGACAGAGTGAAATGTTAATTAGAATAATGTAAGATCACAAAGTTGGGAGTATGCTCACACCCCATAGGATCCTTTCATCCTTCCAGTATAGTATAACTTAAAGCTAGTTTAACTTCTTTAGAATGTCTTACTTGTTTTGCCTGAACCAGAGGAGGATACTTATTTTTGGGTTGCGTGACTTGTCTTGGTTGTATTTATTTGTGCAGTGGTAATAACTACAAGCTCCATGTGACTGTTTATTGATAAATCCTCTTAGATTCAGCCTCATAAAGATATACAGCTATAGACTTGGACCCCTCCACACAAAGGGTGCAACTGTTGAGCACCCATGGACAGAAGGAAAGACATTTAAATGACATTAGATAGCCTGAGGCATGCAGTCACTGTTACAACTTGGCAGTGTTATCTTTCAGACAGAAAGGAATGTGCTGTTCTTGTGTTCAGCCATTGTTGAACTGTAAAACAAAGCAGCGGTGGCACTTTGGCTGCATGATGTAGGGTAATTTTATTTGGTCAAGAAATTTCTGCTGAGGTGTCATCTGATGTCAGTCTTGAAGCAGGTGAACAGTATTTGTTATGGTATAAAGACAATGGTGATAAAGAATGAACTGCAGAAGTAGGTCAAAAATTAGGTTTTCAGCCTTGATGGCCTCTCTCTCAAGTCTTGCTCCATTATATTTCTGGAAGTTTTTCCTTTTTTTAAAGTACTATTTATGGAGGTTGGAAATTGGTTTCAAAGAGAAAAGAGACAAGATTTGCTTGCATGGAGATACTCAGGAGAGTGAATTCAACCTCTCTTTTAAAATGGATTAGCCAGTTTATGGTTAAGAGTTGAATAGAGGTCAATTCTGGTTTTTAAAAACTCTTTTTTACAAAATTGGTTTATGTCACTTTTAGGTGATGTACTGAAATGCTCTTTCACTTATTTTTTATTAATATTTGAAAGGGTCCGTGCACATAATTGTCAGATGTTCTGTTAAAAATATTCTAGGGTGATGGAAGGATTATGTTGATGGTTTGAATGTTATTGCCAGACTGTAGCTAATATGGCACCCTATGCATACTACTTTACAGAACTATATATAAAACCAAAGTGTTTGGTAGACCTGGGAATAGGAAGGGCTGTTAATACGCTGTTACCTGATTCTCTGTTCCTTCTCATGGCAATAAGTTATTGGGTGATTATTAACTGTGTGTGTGTGTGTTTTACAGCCATCAGAAGCGGGTCTTCGAGACAGTGAGAAATGTCAATCAAGTTGTCAAGCAGAGATCCATGACTCCGTCACCAATGAATATCCCAGGCTCTAACCAGTCCTCTGCAATGAACTCAGTCATTTCTAGCTGTGTCAGCACTCCACGTTCCAGTTTCTACGGGGGAGACATCTCTAACATTATGATAGACAATAAGACCAATAGCATCATCTTAGAGACAGAGTCCTCGGACAATGGGTCAGTACCATAGCACTGGAATTTGCTTTTGCTTTGTTTCCAACATGAAGGCAAAGTGTTTCTGTTTTCTTCCTTTTATCTTACATACCACAGTGGCATACATCTTCAAAACCTATTTTGTGCTTACAGTTTTTGAGCACTCAAGTTTATTTAAAAAATAAAGTTTTTAGAAAGTACTGCCTATCAATCAGTGTCTGCAACTCAAACCTGTTCTGAGATGCAACATCACCAGATGATGTAAAACCATCCTTTGTTTTTGTGGATCAACACTTAAAAATGATGAAATTTTCCCCATTTTGCATAAATGCCAGGGAGTTCTGATCCCAGATGCAGCTACAGTTAACTGGTTTTGATCTGAAAAAGAAATAAAGTGTGCATCTGAAGGTTACCTAATATGAAAACTTGTGAATGAAACCAATCAGAACCTGGCTTTTCTAGCTACTTGTCTCTTCCCCCAGTATGGCTCCACAATATGCTGTATATACTTTTCAGCAAAAAAAGGCTTAATACCTCAAAACAATGTGTGTTTTTGAGTATAATATACTCCTGTGACTCATGGTTGGTGTTCTTATACCATTGGCCCTTTAACATGGGGCCTGCTTACCTGAATTTGTATGACTGTGAGAGACACACAACAAGAAGACACCTCTCACCTCTGTAGGAGGAAGCTCTTAAGTAGAGTACAGGCTTCCATCTAGGAGTTTCCAGGCAGGAACTAGGATTCAAAACTTTTACTGTGAAAGAGAAACAAAAGACTGGTGTTTGCCTTTGAGCTCTTCAGATGAGTAGCAAGTTGTTCCCAGACACAACTGGGATGTTAAATGTAAAGGTATTGGTGGATGTCTCAAAACTGTCATATGGAAGTCTTAAACTTGTCTAAGAATGTGGTTTTTTTCCCCCCCACCCTTTTCAAAACATTTTTCTATGTCCCCCTTTATGTTTTAGAAATGAAGACAGGATGAAGAAGCCTGGAACTCCAGGGACTCCAGGCTCCAGTGACCTAGAGACTGCCCTTCGTAGGCTGTCCCTCAGGCGGGAGAATTATCTCTCAGAGCGCAAGTTCTTTGAGGAAGAGCAGGAGAGGAAGTTGCGGGAACTGGCAGAAAAGGGAGAACTCCACAGTGGTTCCGTTACCCCCACAGAGAGCATCATGTCACTGGGAACTCACTCCAGATTTTCAGAATTCACTGGATATTCAGGAATGTCTATCAGCAGTCGCTCCTACCTGCCAGAAAAGCTTCAGATTGTGAAACCACTAGAAGGTGATAACAAAGGGCCTCGGCCTTTATCTGTTGTTATTAGTGACTCTTTGTGGTCTCTAATCCATCACCAGAAAGCAGGAAATCTTTGCAATACATATTCTTTTTACTTTAGAGACAGTACTCCACGCTGTTGGTTTGAGATCTTCTAACTACTGTATTTTTCCACGAGCCTTAAAAGTGTTAGGAAACAATCCCAGCCAAGGCAGTAAAATAAATATTACAGGCCACATGTGCACATCAGCGGTGCAGCTTTACATTTGATCTAAATGTTACCATTTCATAATTGGAGAAGGAAGGTGGATAAGTCTATGAAATCGAAACAACAAGAGTTCTGTAAATTAGTACCTGAAAAGGCCTTTATCTATTTCAGTTAGCCCAGCTGGTCTAATAAGACTGTTACAGTGATTCAGAATTATCTCTGGACTTCATGGGTTGTTTAAGTGGTTACACATGAATCGCTCTGGCTCTGTGTAAAATTTGGAAATTTTAAAGTCAAATTTCCTTGGTACATTGCTTCAGAAAAAGGCAAGATAGAGATAGATGGTAGTCAGAGCTAGAGCTATATTTCGATGTTCATTTCAATAGACTTTAAAAAAAAAAGCTGTCAAAGCACAAGTAGCATAGTCTGCCTGGCTTTCTTCAGTTCTTTCAGGTTGTAGCTGGAAGTTAGTTGAGTCAATTCCTCCAGGTTTTAAACCAAATGCAGTTTTCCTGTAGTACTTCGCAGATAACACTAGATAACATCATTTAGTTTTGCGCTCTCTCTCTCTCTCTGTCTCTCTCTCTCTCTTTTTCCTTTTAACAGAACTCTTGTATTACATTGCATTGTGTGTGTTTTAATTGCAGAAGTTCATTTTTTTCATCTTTTTAGAACAAATTTATTTCATCTATAAGGAACATATAGCATGACACATACTCAGAAGCAAAAATAAGTGTTGCTATAACCTGAAGAAAGTGATGTACTGTATCTACCTATTCAAATAGCCACAAACGCACAAATCCATACTGTTGAGCTGATTTTAATAGTTTGCTTTCATGGCTGCTTTTAAATGGTCATAAAAATTCTTGAACCACATGAGGGACAGGATGATCCCACTTTGTTTCTGTTTCTGGTTGCTACCACTGTAATAGATTTCTGTCACCATCCCATTATATCTGCTTTTGTCTTCAATAAACTCTTAAAGTCTTTATCATCTTTCTATCCGTCTGGGTTTTTTTATTTTCCCCCCTGGTTTTGTTCAGTGTTTTCACTGGGTCATTTCTCTCTTGAAGTTATTGCACCCTATAAAGTACTTCCCATGTTTGATTTTAGATATTGTTTGTAGCATGTTTGTGTCTGCCTGTTTCATAGGTTTTGTGCTTGTTAACTGTTATTAACTAAATATCTTTATGATTTTGTTTTTTATTTCAGCTTAGTTTCTTTTCTGAGTATTTTTTATTAGCCTTAATTTTTTTTTCTTTCAACTTCATGGATGCCTTCAGACTACTGGGGAAAATTGTCTGCTGTACCTGCAGACTGCTATAAGTAGTTGTGTTTTTGGTTTTATTACTGTTTTGGGTGCTCATGTAATAAAACAGAAGCAATAAAAATTAGTTCTATAATAAATTTACTCTAGGTTAATAACTTCTTTTCCTTTAAAACAATCTTTTAAATGCCCCAGAAAAAAAAGTGACAGGAGCACTAAGAAATTAATTTTCTTTTGCACCCTTAAAAAAACATCACTTGCTTTCTTTTAGTCAAACAGAACGATTGCTTGATGTGACTTGGTTATAGTCCAATGGGTTTTTTTGGTTTTTGTTTAGTTTTGTTTTTTAACTATGTACTTGTGACATAAACATGAAATAGCACTATCTGCAGAAAAACTAAAAATTATGTCTTCACCTACTTCACTGCAATTGTGGGAGCAACACACTGTGAATTTCTAAACTTTCTCTGATCCTCAAGTTTTATGTGCAATCATGCAGAGATATCAGGAATACAGGAAGAAAATTTGCTCTGTTTGTATACTTACTTTGTTCTTATGTTCCTTCTTCCTTCAATGGCATGTCCCACCATAACACAGTAATTCCCTCATGCCAACTCTTTCTGAAAATTGACAAAACCATTTGCTAGGAACCTGAGACTGAATGTAGGCCAAAGTAGTATTGTATTTCCCTCTTTTTTTGACTTCTGCAGCTTTCTCTTTTTTCTTTTTATTGGGGATTTACAGTTGTTGGATTCCCTTGTACATCTGTGTTCCTTTTCTGTATAGGAAATTAAACTCCCTTACACACATTTTATGAGCTCAAGATTAGGCTCAGATATACTCCTGTTTGTGGTGGAGTTCAGGCCATTTTGATTTCTGTAGTTTTAATAGAAATGTTAAAGCTCAAAATGCAGGTATTTTGGTAAATATATTTCCTATGGAAAAATATGAGATGCATATTGAAAACTAAGTGCTCATATTCTGCTGACTTTGTTTTAAGTATAAGTTTTGGTGTGCTTTAAGATGAAAAAGATTACATCTTCAGAAGCTAGCATGTAGAAGTCAATTAACTTTTTATACTTTATGCAGTGCAGAAAGAAATTTTGATTTCCTTTATTTCTGTAACTCTTGGAATAGCCTGATAGAAAACCTCTGGTCCTAGGTCAAGGCTTGACAATAGCTGCCACTTCTTTACATTCTGAGGTATTTCTTTTATATAAAAGCAAAAAACTTGGCCTTTGTGGTGATTCCAAAGTAAATACAAGTTTTAATGACGTCTCTTTTTTCTCATTTTGGAGTTGTAATGGTTTCTACTTGAGCCTCAAGGACGCAAATTTCCTCTAAACCCTCTAGGCTTACTTTGAATAAAAGCAAAAAAAGAGGGTCATTAGCCAAAGTAATCTAGCAGATCCATTTATTCTGATCTAAAATATTGCACATCTTAAAAAGTGAGATAGGCTTAATGGAAATGCCATCCATTATTCCCAGTCATTCTAGAGAAGGAGTTTTTCCCTGTTCACTTCCTATTTACAGTAGGCTTCTTAAGTGCAATATGAGTATGAGAGCCACTCCTTCTCTAGTTATTATAGATATTTAGGCTTTTGCATGCACCGTGCAATGAATTGAACATTCTTGGCCTTTGAATATGGGTGAGACATTCATGTACCAGCTTGTTGAATGAGAGGCTACTCTGCTTCACAGAGAGGGAAAAGGAATAAGACTGCAAACACTGTTCTGATTTGATCTGGCAGAGATGAAAAGAAAGTGTTGGTTTGTTTTTTTTGTTGTTTTTTTTTGTTTTTTTTGTTTTTTTTTTGG